>JAOVYU010000040.1:10747279-10758948 GCA_025674565.1 Synodontis membranacea | reverse complement strand
CTCTCTCTCTCTCTCTCTCTCTCTCTCTCTCTCTCTCTCTCTCTAACATTCTCTCTCTCTCTCTCTCTAACATTTCTCTCTCTCTCTTTCTCTCTCTAACATTTCTCTCTCTCTCTCTCTAGCATTTCTCTCTCTCTCTCTAACATTCTCTCTCTTTCTCTCTCTCTAACATTTCTCTCTCTCTCTCTCTCTCTAACGTCTCTCTCTCTCTCTAACATTCTCTCTCTTTCTCTCTCTCTAACATTTCTCTCTCTCTCTCTCTCTAACATTTCTCTCTCTCTCTCTCTCCAATCTTTTTTTGTGGGACAATGTTGTCTATCGGTTGTCTGGGTGAAAAGTTAAGGGTAAAGTAGCACTTGGACTTGGTACGTCAAAAGTTTTTATTTTTATTTTATTGTATTATTTTTTATAAATAGAAAACTGTACGTTTCCTTGTCCGTCACGTTAAACCATCAAGTGTACACTTTTGTACCTCTAAAAGTTCACAGGTACTAAACCTGTACTTGTCCTTGTCACTAAGATGGTACCGTTAAAGGTTACATCTTCATCCATTTAGTATTTAAAAAAAGATAATAATAAATTAAATTGCATCTTGTTGGCCTCTAAAGTAACTCTCTTCAAAGCTAAAAGTAGGAAAAGTACAGTTTGGTACTTTAGTTTCTGAGAGTGTACCTTTTTAATCAAAATGTTTTCAGATACTAAAGATATAAGAGAGATCAGTACTGAACCAGTGACCAGGAAAAGTAGTTTATTCCACTTCACTTGTGAACTGCTGTTTTAATCATAAAGCCTGTCTCGTGCTCATCCAAGGATTCTTCTCTACAATCTGCTCAGATTGAAACATCGTTTCAGTTTATTACGCTTTGTCGGACTTTAGAGTATAAATTTGGGTTTATAAAAAGATAGATTTCATGCACCAATGACGTACCATGCCAGTGATGAGGAAAGGTTCACTTTAGAGCCCTTATACGCCCGAGAATGTTTTCTCACAAATTCAGATATGCAGATGCACTTGATTTTATAGTGACCTTCTTATTAAAAACGAAGTCATTTTTAGGATCCTCTGAGAGTATAGTGTAGGAAGAGTAGTAGTACTGTACCCTCAGGGGGGAAAAAACAGTACTAAACTGTACCATTCCTTATCCCTGGAGTGCTAACATCAAGTGTAAACCATGTTCATTTAGTCGTCGTGTCTTTATTTTAAAAACTAATTACTGTCCAATGAACTGCTTTAAGTCACTGGAAAGGTTTGGATTCATCTCGGTAGATTTCCTTGCTTTTGCAACCTTATTCACATTTTTTTTTTTTTTTTTTTGTAAATCTTTTAACAACCATAATCTTGTTCTTTAACTCTTCAAAATAAGAGTCTACAGAAGTTGGTTTGAACGCTTGTAATTGCAGACTACAGCATGTACGAGAGAGCAGCTTTGGTGAAGAACAGCAGGCCTGTGATGGACAGCGCGGCTCTTCTGACACACCGCAGGAAGAGAACCAACTTCACTCAGCAGCAGATCGAGGTGCTGGAGAAAGTCTATTCAGACACCAAGTACCCGGATATTTACCTGCGGGAGAGACTGGAGGCACTGACTGGCTTACCCGAGTCTAGGATCCAGGTAAGAAACGGAACAGAATCGAAATGCTTGAACACAGGTTCCTTAACCTGGTCCTGGAGAACATTTGAGTGTTAATCATCATTCTGAGCTGAAGTGGGTTAGAAAACACTACAACTGTGCAGGACCAGGGTTTGGAACCTGTATACTGGATCAGAGGATCTCTGCTCTCTAGTTCTGGGGAACCAGAAACCCGATACTTAAGAGGATTAATAACGAGTTGAAGTGCTGGATTTAGTCCTGGTTCCTCAACACTGTAGGTAGAACAAGGGTTACTGTATGTCAAAAACACAGTGTACTATATAGTAGTGCAAGATCTTTGGGAATTTGGGAATTTTTGGGAATTGCTGAGCAGTGTATCCTAGCTGGTCAGAATACCCATAATGCACTATGTTGCTGTTTGTAGGGAATTTCTTAAGTAACAGCTTTGCAGCTTTACTTTTTTCTTTTTTTTTAGGACTTATCCCACCTTCCCTTAAATGTAATTTTTTTCCCAACCTTATCTTAATCTTAATCTTAATCTCAAACACATTTGTAAATCTTATTTTAAAAAGAACACTTAGATCTGTTAACAAGAATGCTGTATAAACTCTTGTATTTTATACTTACTTGGTTTTAAAAGCATGATTTCTTCCCCTTCTCGTTATATGCACTATAATTTAACATTATGGAACATTTTCTTTTAGGTATGGTTTCAGAACCGACGTGCCAAATCACGGCGTCAGGTCGGCGCTCCGGTTCCTGTGAAGACCAAAACGAGCGTTCCCATCATCCCAAACAGACCACCAACTTCTTACCCTCTTCAAAATGAGCAGCTGGGGCAGGAGCTGAGGGGCAACTTTACTCAACCAGGCCAGGAGCTGAGAGGAATCTTCCCTCAACCACACCGAGGCTACAACTCCCACTCCCTGTCCTGCTTGTTCAGTCAGGCTAGCGATGACCGGATCAGAGTGGACTTGGTGAAGCGAGACGACCTGCAGGACGTCCATCAGTACCACAGGGCAAACGGACCCGTTTCGGCTCCGAGCAAGCCCGAGCCCTCGGCAAAGCCCATGTTAGTCGACTATGACAATTTTCCTCCTAACAGAACCATCGGCCCGGACATGAGAGTGGTCATCCCTCCAGTCCCGACGCAGGTGAACTTCATCCCAAACCGGTCGCCCCCGACACAGATTAACTGCCCTGTGCAGCACACTCAGGTCAGAGTAACACACGACAGCCTGGGGCATTTCTCGCCGATCGGCAGCAGCGACGCCGGTGATTTCTCCGATTCCGACTCCGACTGGGAGAAAGAAGCGCTGGCCGGATTTAACGCTTTCATATGATTACCTTGTTCCACTTTCAACTAAGAAAAGAGAGATTGTCAATCAATTATTTATTTTATAAATAGTTGCACTATATTACTGTTGGAAAAAAAAAAATAAAACAGAATACAGTGTACGTGAATGCTTTCCTGGATTTTGTAGTAAGTCAGACACCAATCATCTTGTGTTTTAATGTTTAATTAGAAATTAACAAAACGTATATACATTTACACGTACCAGTTAAAATAAAAGCAACTGGCAGAAATCATTTAAAAGTAAATTCCTAAACCCAAAATAATGCAAGATACACAACGGTATTGGTGGAGTTTAACCATGGGGAGGGGGAACAATCTGATCTTTACATTTTACACAGCCGTCTACGCCGCCAACAAATTTAGTCTCTTTACAAAAATACTTAAAAGTAGTTACAAAATGTCCATACATACACAGCCAATGCATCAATAAACTGTACAATTATCTACAATATACATATTGAAAAAAATCATTTGTTAGACACTTGAAACTGCAGATCCCCTTTTTTTACAGGGAAAACGCTTTGGAAAAAAATAAATAAGAATGAAAAGAACACGGCTCTACAGGAAAGGGCCATAAACATAACAGGAACTTTAAGATCAAGACAGGCGAACGTGATCCATATCCTGCGTTAACCCTACTGTGCGCTTTATAAACATACCAACGCACAGATTTCACGACGAAGAACTAAACGCGCTACTCGTGGCTCTTCTGGCATCTGCGTGCTTGGCGCTGTTCTTGTTTAAGACATTGTGGGATTAAAAATGGCTCCTTGGTTGAAGCTGGTTCTGCTTCAGGTTTCTCTTCAGTCTGTGTTTAAGACGAAGGGGGGGACGAGGGAGGGATACGATGGCGATTGGCGGTTCGGTGTCAGTCACGTTCTGTTGGTGTTGTTGGCGGAGAAAGCGTGCAGGTTCCCGAGCTGACTCAGGCCGCTCTGGATGTGTGCTACATGGATCTCTACGTTGTCTTGGAAACATCTGGGGTAGAGAGGGAGAGAAAGAAAACGGCAAATTCCATCAGCGTGGTCATGTAGAGAAGATACTGCTGAATATTTAAATCTGAAAGCGTTGATTTATTTCCTAAAACAGCAGCTGTAACAGTGTGACTGCAAATCACAGGCTTACACTAACGCATGCCAGTTATTTAATAATGAAAAGTTATAAAAGCTTTCTATAACTTCTGGTCTGGGTCAGATCCCTTTTAGTTTAAACTCAATTATAATGGGAAAAAAAAAAAAAAAAAGTGTTTGACTACAGTTTTAAATATATGGCCATTTAAAGCATCATAGCATCTAAACAAACCAGCGCTGTGTCTCAGATCACATGCTTATCACTCAAGAACTATCTATCCTCGTATATAATACTTATTACGGTTAGTGTGTGTTTTTAAAAACCTTTCGCTTGGTCTGTTTTGAGTACCAGACTTCTGAATGTCACAGAATCATCGCCGCGTTTGAAATTACGAGCTGAAACGCAGACCATGACGACAGGCACGATGACGGCGGGAAGGTGAATCGGATGTAATCCGTGTATAGAACGTCACCACGTGTGAAACTGCTAAATATTTTACCGGGATTTTATGACGCCTTTAATTCTCAGGATGTACACAAAGTACGCAGGTGAGAATGTTCACAATACTACTCCAGTTATGGCCTTTAGGCGTGCTGATGAATATCCAGACTTGTGCCAGCTTGCAAAATAACACTTCAGATCTGGAAGATTTTTTTTCCTGGAAGTTCTTTGTATTAATCAGATGTAGGCTGATAATCATGATGATAAATTTGCGCTGTAGTACACGAGCAGGATAAAAACGTTGCGTCTTACCTGAGGTTGGAGTTGTCTATTGAATTCTTTATGTCGTTCAGGGAGTCAGTCAATGATTTGAATTCAAACGAGTTCAGGTCACCGCCTTCAGCCAAGCACTGCGACAGAAAAACAAAATCCAAAACGAATGAATCAGTGGTGATGAATCCAGCAGCTGTGAGGCTGCAGACGTGAGGAAGTGGCTCATTGTCTTACCCTGATCTGCAGCAGGAGAGCAGTGAGACGGGAAATGAGCTGAGCGAGAGCGGGGTTCTGGACGCGCTGTTCTCCGTCAGGCAGGGTGTTGGACAGCCTCACCATGTCCTGGGCTTCATCCTCGCAGCGTCTCCGCAGCTCACTGGGCTGATCCGCAGGCTGCATGCCCTGATCCGGGGCCAGCTGTACAAGCGACAGAGTTACATGAAGATAGTCTGTGTAGATATTTTCAAGTATTTCTAGCTTTTACGATCAGAATTTACGTTACATTACATAACGTCTCCAATGGCTCACTCACTTCGTAACAGAACTGCTGGACTTCATGCAAAACTTTGTTCAGGTCTTTATTAAGCTGCTCCAGATCCAGCACTGTGGTGGCGTACCTCTTCTGGAAGTCCAACCCTATCGGCATGGAATAGGACTTCTGCACGCCGACAGGAATCAGGATGTTAAACATTCGTAGTCAGACAAAGAAAAAAAACAAAAAAAAAAAACAACGAATCTGAATATTTTCCCATAAGTGTTTTCTTCTTACGCCACATGAATTTAGTAAAGAACTGCACCTTGTACTTTTAAATCTGTTCATTTCACTTTACAATATAAGCTCTATGGCTCAAGATGGCGCCAGATTGCTGCAGAGTGTTTTTGGAATACAGTCGACCCTCGCCACTTAGCGGTTCGAATTTCGCGGCTTCACTCTATCGCGGTTTTTTCAAATACAGTACATTCATTAAAAAGTTGATCGAGACAGTGACGGGTTGCGCTCAGTTGTCTTGAGTCAATTATTTTTATTTTTTATTCACTTTTTTCCAAAAAATTGGGTGTTATTTCATGTCTAGAGGGCTCTAATAATGTTAAAAACTTTATTTAGAAGGTCGTAAACAGGTTTTCTATGCTCTAACTACACGGAAATTCACTTATCGCGGTAGAGTCTGGAACGGATTGACCGTGATAAACGAGGGTTTACTGTATCGATAAACGGCAACTCGGTACTTGGCAAAAGATAAATAAATTTTTAAAAAAAAAGAGCTAAATTTATGAAAGTAATTCAAAATAGTAACTCTAGATATAATAACCTCTTTCTATGTAAACAGGATATGAATATTTTTTAAATATATACCAGTTTTTCAGCTTCAGTGTTCATCTCCTTTAAATGCTTTATGTGTTCCTTTTTAATCATGAGTATTTTGGACAATCGTGTCTGAAAGAAACAAGAAGGGAAACATATGAAAGAATTTTCTGAAAAATAAACACACTCATGAACCAGGTTTGTTTCCTCGTTATACTCACGACTTGTACGAGAAATTTGACAGGGAATCCTCCAAGTGTCTCTCCGTCACTTCCGGTCAGTTTGTTCTTCCAGGGTGACTGACTAAACAGAGGATCGCTGTCCTGCAGGCACGCAGTGAGAGAATCCGTGATTATTTCACCGTTACACTCATTCAGCATGAATGACGAGGTTCAAAATGATTCCTGAAGACATAATGTCTGCTCGTTACCATTAAGACGGGTTGGGTCAAGCTAGGGTACGTCCCCCGCGGTGGAGTCATGAAGTTCGGGAAGCGTGACGGGCGCTGCTTCTGAGCGAAAGCAGATATGGGCATCGTCTCAGGGGGCTCGTTACTCTGCAGAGTTTTAAAAAATACATTAAAAAAAAATAATGATTCTGTTTCTGACATTTTCTATGGATTCATTAACATGACGAACCTGTTATGGAATAATGTCCGATCAAGTCCAGCTAAATGTGTAAACTGTATGGGGTGGGGGTTGTCATGGTTACTTGTCTTGGTTCATATAGAGATTGAAATATCTGACAGTTTTGACTATGTGGGAACATTCGTCTGCTTAAAAAAAAAATAAAAATAAATGAAATAAAATAAAATAAAATAAAAGCCCTACATAATATTTGGGACAAAGTCACATTTGCCTTTGAGTTACCCCTGACTTTAATTGGCACAGTTTTTCTCCTCGTATTGAACAAGGGTGACTACAGACTAAAATGTAGAAGCAGGCCTAGGTATGTATATTACCCCTGCACTAACGAAGTGATGAAACACACCTGAGAAATTACACACACCCGGGAAGCCGATTGAGCCAAAATGAGTTGGACTATGTTTAAAAAGTCATGGTGGAACTGAAATGTATGAAAATGACTTCAAATTAAAGTTTTTAATCTCATCCGAATTGTTTGATTTAAAATTTTACACTGAGGAGCAGAGGGGTAACAACGAAAAAATGTGACTTTGTCCCAAACATTATAGAGGGCACTGCAGGCATTGCTTTAATAATGATCCTTGTGCAGGTCCTCCAAATGATAGCGAGTAGGACTGTACACGTCAAATATACAATCCAATAAACTTCTAGCGTAAGCCATCTGTCTGAGCGTCGGAAATAATAACCATCCTCATTTCCACTAAACACCACTTGTATAATACCGTAACTACTGCACAGTGTGGAATATGATAGATACAACCTTTGTATTTTAATTCTTTTATTTTATTATTTAATTCTGTCTGGACGATGTTGACGTGACACTCCCCTCAGGATTAATAAAGTATGTTGTATTTGTATTCATAGAACGTAAGTGAGAAGGAATTGAACGTGGGAATCGAGGGCACATCTCGCCCCGCACGTCAGTTTTAATCTTGCCTGAAGTTGCCTGACTAGATTAAGCATCCAACAGAAGGGTGTTAAAGTGTGTGAGGTGTCGAAGTACACAGTCTGAGTAACGCAATGATTGAATTCATGAACAGAAGACTTACAAGCACTTCGTAGTCCGGAACTGTGTGTGTACCGAGTCCATTTCTGTCAAAGGTGACGCGATACGTCGCTGCACTCGTGTCCACTGCGTCAATCTGTCCGGTGAACAGGCCGTCCTGGACGCCCCTGAGTCGAGCTACGACAAAATTATTGTGACAATATAATAATAATAATGATAAGATGGTTAACCTGTGTTAATATTTAGTACTAATTATTAACATAGTTAATAACTCACTGTTGATCATTTTTCTGTGTTTTATTCCTCTTAACACTGGAAATTGCAAGGTTTTTCATTTATACATACTTTTTATCCATTTTTAGTTACTTTAAAACTCTTTATAGGGCTTAGAAACCATATGAGGTAACTTCAACAGACATCCAAAATGACCTTGAAGAACCAGGTGGATTTGAATTTTGAGAACAAATAAATGTTCCTTTAAGTTTCAGTGTTTTTCTTGCATTGTTAATATAGATATATACTTTTTTTTTTTTTTCCTGGAAAACTCTTTCCCCTTAGATCAGTGGTCCCCAACCTTTCTCGTACCACGGACCGGTTTCATGCATGAAAATTCTGCGGTCCGGGTAGAGGCGCGGGGGTTCACATAGCGGGTGTGGAGCTTGTGTATCACCTGTCGCGATGAACCCGTAACTTAGGTGGGAATCTTGGTATTTTTATTTAAATGGAGCTTTCTTTTTGCTGGCAGTCTGTGACCCTTCTGCTGTCCCATCGTTTGCTTGTTCCTTCCCGAAAAAGCTCTCCAGTGAATTTTGGTTTTGGTTAATTTTTTTTCCAAGGGTTAGCTTGTGTCACTGATGCGTGAAACGGCGTGCCAGAGTCAAGTGCGGTAGTGAGGCGAGGGCGGAAACAGACGTTTTTCAAAATTAGATCTGGAAGACTAATGAAAGAAAAACAAACATAATTTTAACCACGAAATGTTTTCTTTGCGGTACCTAATGCGGTACCAGGGGTTGGGGACCTCTGGGTTAGACCATTGAGGAACCATATGTAGTAACAAAATGGTAAATTTATTGACCTTTACTTGCAAAATAAAAATGAAAATCTTTGATAAAATATATCCAAGTTTCCAAGTTTTTTGATTAGTGCCTTATGAAGGGTGAAGCTCGTGGAACAGCCACAAATCAACCTCCTGTTATGTGTTTCTTAGAAAGATTCCCATATTCTGGGAATAACTCGAACCCGTTCTGTTTTCAGCCTCGTACCTGGTCAATCTTTTGGTCCAGACAAACACCAAACTCACCGGTGACTTTAGTGCCGATGACTAACGGCAAAGGGATTTCTTCTGGTAGATCTTTACAGAGCGAAATGTCTGTGATTTTTCTCTGCTGCAACAGACGCATCTTTTGTCTCTTCTGCTTCAGCGCTGTTCGTTCCTCGGCAAAGAACGCGGAAGAGCACCTGGCGAAACATTCAGCTTCAGTACTCGACAAACTAGTCACTATACAGTAATACCTCGTGCATTCGCGGGGTTAGGTTCCAGACCCCGATGCGGATGTGTGAAAATCGCGAATGTTTGGTGGAGTCACTAAAAATGCTAATAAATGCTTATTTCTAAAGTTTAAACCCTAAACATGACCTAAATCATGCTCCGAAAGCACTTTAATTTCATTTAAAAGTTAGCTTAATACATTACCCTTAAAAAAAAAAATAAAAATGTTTGACGTAAAAACAGAGTACAGTATCACCTAATTGATATTTGCCACACTAGCGTATATTAAAGTACGGTTATATTAATGTTACCCCTATACTAATTCATTGGCTGCCATTTTCTTTTGCACTCACTGTAAGGTACTGTAAACGTTTACTGTAAAGACTGATGTTATGTATTCGTCAGTCATTTGTACGTATAGTAACCATTAGCGTTTCAGAAGGACCCTTTATGAATGGTTATTGTATCTGGTAAAGGTACATGCAGTATACGTTCGGTAAACGTTTCCATAGGAAAGCAAAGTTTTTTCAAAGGAATTTCTTAACTGATTTCTTGTAAAAAAAAATATATATATATATATACACAGTAGAATTTTCGTTAACAAAATGTTTCTGACTGATTTTACATTTAAAATTATACGTACACACTTCTGCCAGGCTTTCTGAGGATTTCGCAGCTTTCACAGATGTGTGAAAAAAACGTGAATGTAAATTACTCAGGTTCTACAGAAAATTTCACGAATCTGCGAAGTCGCGAATCCAGAAACGCGAACGCACAAGGTATTATTGTAATCGCCGCTCTTCGTCTTATACGTTATGGTTCTAAAGGAGCTACGTTAGGACTGTGATGCATCACCGCACCTCCTTGGTTTGCCCATTAGTCGTCTGATGGTTCCCCATTCCACTCTGGTCAACTTCCTTGTTTTAAGATTAGGAAAAGACTCCTTCAGGCATAAACAGAAGTCATTATCTCCTTCAAATAAAGGTCTGAAAAGAGAAAACAGAAATGGGTTAAAGCACACGATACAAATCATCCACTTGGATTTTATACCTCAAGTTGATTCTGATTGGTCAGAAGGTACTGATTCATTTTCTGTGACAGCAGCTCGGATGGTAACTCTGAAAAATCGCACAGTAAGAAGTTATCATTCATAATTCTGACTGTCGATATGGCGAGGTTTGCTTTAAGGAGATTTTTATTTAACATTTATGGAAGGAGTCTCCAGTTTCAGTGCTTTGTAACAATCAGAGGTTAAGCTGTAATTTTTAGTTTGTGTTTCTCACAAGCTTCATTTTTTTGTTTTATTAATTTCAAGAAAGTCTGATGACTGTTTACAGCTGCTATAGTGATAACAGGAACCTGTTTCACGGAAATTAAACATAAATATAAAAATAGAGGTGCGTTAAAATTCGGCAAACGTTCCAGGCCAACTGGTTTTCTCTGAACGTTTCTGAGTAAATATTACAACTTTTTTGATTTAGGTGCATAACGCTTTACCTCTATTCGAGTTAGTTTAAACTCACGACCACAGATGAATATAATCACTTAGCTAACATTAAAGACTGCAAATACCATACACAAAAGCCACTTTCAGAAAAAGCATCTGCGTAACTGACAGACTCGTCGATCACTTGGATTACTGTAAGAAGAGTAAATAAAATCCTTGCGTATATATTTTCTGGGACAAATTTCATCTGGACACCGATTCGAATCCAAACGCTTGTTCGCCGAGAACGACCTCTTCGGACCGCCTGTGTGTTCGCAAATCTTCGCTTTCAACTCAAAGCAAATGAAAACTCTGAGTTTTGCTAATTTGAACTCACATTAACCTTAATGCTCAACTTGAAACTGAGAACTAAAAAAAACATTAATTTAAAAAATAATAATTGATGCTCGCAATTCAAACGATCCGATAAATCAAAATTTCTCAAAATGGAAACCTTTTTTCGCGTGTAAGCCACATGACGTGATATTAAATGCAAGCTTTCTGAAATAACATCTATCTCCAGAGGAGAAAACCCAGCTTTAATCACATGATACCCGAAACACAGACCTTTTCTTTAAATTTTTAAAACATAGCTTCTATTTTGAGCAAAATAAATAAAACATTTTGAATAGTTGTCAGATTGCTGTAGAGTAAGAGGAGGAGAAAACTCCGGGATGTGCTGTAAAAAAATAAAAACAGCCTGTCACTGAATATTTTCCTCACACACACTGCTCACCTGTCGATGTTCGAATAGAACCACTCGTAGATGCACCATTTGTGCGCCTTGGGTAGCTTGAGCAGATTTCGTAACCTCAGCCCGATCTTCTGTGAGGTTTTTTTATCTGGCGTTGCGACGGCTGCAAGTTTCTGCATGAAGAGAAATCATTAAAAAAAAAAAAAATAAAAAAAATTATAGATCTAGAGTTAGGAAAAATCTACAGCCATGAAGAGAAAATCCAAAGATAAATAAATATCTAAAAAAAATAATAATTATAGATCTAGAGTTA
>JAOVYU010000040.1:10735790-10747179 GCA_025674565.1 Synodontis membranacea | reverse complement strand
GACATGAAGAGAAAATCCAAAAATAAATAAACATCTAAAAAAAAATTATAGATCTAGAGTCAGTGAAAATCTACAGACGTGAAAAGAAAATCCAAAAATAAATAAATATCTAAAAAATGAATTTCACAGATCTAGGGTTAGCGAAAATCTACAGACGTGAAGAGAAAATCCAAAAATAAATAAATTTCTTAAAAAAAAAATTATAGATCTAGAGTTAGCGAAAATCTACAGACATGACGAGAAAATCCAAAAAATAAATAAATATTAAAAAAAAAAAAAAATTATAGATCTTTTTTGGAACAATTTTTCTCTTAGTGGTCAGAACTCTGGGCCGGATCCTCTGACCTGAGGAACGGTGGTGACTCTCTGGCTCCGCCTGGGGGATCTGGAGCTGAGAGACCGCTCCTCTTCTTCAGAGGAGAAACGACTTCTCTTTGAGCTTCTTGTTGGCTGTAATGTTAGTAAAGAGAGGAGGAAAAAAACATACAGACATTTATAATTACAGTCACGTTAAATATCCGCTATCACAGAAGGTGGAATAAAAGCGTGCAGCGTGATTTTTTTCCTGAGTTATAAGAGCTATCGAATTCATAAACAAGTCCGCTGCTGTTAACGCTTCCTTCCTCACACCGGAGCACATACAGGAGCAGACGTGTTCGCCACGCGCTAAAATCTGCACATGCGATGCGTGTAAGGAGTGAGAAAGCTGCGTTAGGATGTGTGTAAACAAAGAGCATTTCTCACTGTTTCCATGGTCGTGTAGCTGCTCCTTCCTCTGGTGTTCTGTGATTTCGACAGGATGTTTTTCTCATTTAAGGTGTTCGACAAACTTCCCTCTGCAAAAAAAAAAGCATCATCATCATCATCATATTAAACATTTGTTCAGTCTTAACATTTGGACTTCAAGGTTTTTTAGGAATTTTAACACAGCTCTGTTCTTACCTCTCAGGCTGACAAGAGCCTTAGCTGAAGAGCCTGAAATAAACAACAACAACAAATTTGATACGTTTCAAGAGCAGTTTAAACATAAACTGGTCAGATAATTTATGAAAGGAGTCTCCAGTTTCAGCCCTGCGTAAGAGTCGGTACGTTTTCCAAAACATCAAATTCTTCAGAAGGAATTTGAAAAAAATAATAATATTTTTTTGTCTACTGACGTCAAGATCTAAGAAAGAAGAGACGTCGATGAGGGAACGACTGTTTATAGCTGCTGTAACGATCTAAAACTGACAAACTGATAAAATTACAACAAGCCTTCAACTGATAATAAAACTGTTTCTTCGTAGGTAGAATCAGACGAGCAAACGAATTCAGGACGTGATGTTAGTGCCGGTAATTAATCAACTTTATGATGGTAACGGTAATATTCACAAAAAAATAAAAGCGTTTCAGATCTTTTTTTTTCCCGATTCAGGAATAACTAGACAAGAGTTCAAACCTGACACAGACAAACATAAAAGAGCGATTCGGAGTGTTGCGTCGTCTTCCGTCATGCCTACGTGTAGCACAGTCCATGCTATTCGGCTAACGTATAAACGGGACGTAAATCAGGAATAATGCTGCGTTCGTCTAAAGGACGTAACTCCAACTAGAGAAAAAAACAAAACAAAGATAAAACACCTGATTCTCAACCGTTCTACTCGTAAGATCGTCAAGGTTTCGTCAACCTTGAGTTCAGCAAGTGACGTTGACTCTCCATGTAAATCACTCAGAGGATGAAGAGTAAACACAACAGCACTGATTTATCTTTAAATCCGTCTTACTGGATATTTACTATACAGACTTGTTAAATCTCTTACACTGACGCTACATTTTGTAGATTGGAAGCTCAGAGGTCAAAAGTGACCCGACTTCCCATTTACAGCCCTAAAGACGTACGGTGAAAGATTCAGAGACACGACAGCCTCTGGGTTTTACCGTCAGCGTAGAACTAAACGCTGCACGCCATAAATCTTCTCAATCAGACCAAAGCTCTTTTTCCAACCGATATTTCCCCATTTCCGATTCACCACACGATCAGAGCTCCGCGCATCGTCCCATACCCGACGCTGACGTCCTCGCAGTACCAGGACGTCTTGCTTGCCGAGAAAGAAGAGACGCCAGAGCGTGACGCCGTCATAGCGACTTTAACACTATACATTATCACAGAGCAGCTTAAAAACTTGAAACTTATAAATCTATATATTTATCCAATATATACATATATATCTAATGAACGAAGCCTGTGGTGACGGTGGCGAGAAAAACTTCCTGAGGAAGAAACCCTGAGAGGAACCAGACTCAAAAGGAATCTGGGTGACTCCGGACACTGCCGTCAGAATAAAGTGCCCCGTCTTCATGCGCAAGATTTCAGATTTGTGTCGTCACTAAAGATAGTCACTCTTGAGTATGAAAAGCGCCTCGTTGAATCGTATTCCGAGAGGGAAATCCGACTCTGAGGTTTGGGATAGTGTCTGCTCCGATAACGACGCTCGCTGACCAGCTCCCACGTACGATCGCTGCAACCTGATCCGACTTTCTTATGTGGCGTGTCAACACAGACAGGACGTCCGGATAGTCGGTGGCTGCAGGAAAAAGAAAAGACACTCTGCGTTTCAGATTCGCAGATGGCTGGTGGCATACGTGCAATTTACGTCTTTTGTACTGTCCCGGTCTTTTTATGTAGCACCATGGTCCTGGGGAACGTTATTTCATTTCACCATGTACTGTACCATGTATATTGTTGAAATGACAATAAAGCAACCTTGAACCTTGGTGAAAATAACACACACATCACTGTCCGATCCGTACACATCTACTACTGTTATACTCCTGACAACAACAACAACAAAAAAAGGTTGTTGTTTAAGGACAACGCAAACGATAAAGGTTTAGTCGAAGCCTCAGTCCGAACGCCTAGTCCAAAACTGTTCTTGACGCGAGCCGTGGTTTCGTACACGACACGCGTGCCCTGAACGCAAACACACGTTCCTAGAAGGAAAATAATCCCACACGACTACTATTCATCCTTTTAACGTATTAATAAAAGGACTGCTGTTCATTATAAACACGTAAATCCGTCGGTGGGATTAGGATCGGATTATTACGCTGTATGTAGGATTTCTGTTTCTTTCAATAAATAAACGAATCATGGAATTCTGGGATAAGTTGTTTGTTTTGGGGGGTTTTTTTCATCTCTGTGTGTATACACGGTTGTCAAATATCTATTCACCATTTACTTATTAATTTATTCAATTCACTGGATCAGGTCTGAACCAGGCCAACGAATTGAGTGGTTGTGTCAGTGCATTATTTATTATAAACAGACACAAAAGTGATTCAAAGAAGAAGGATAAGATTGAACACCTAAAGTAACCAAGACTAACCACCTCAGCTGACTTGTTTACTAACTTATCCCATTAAACTGCATGTCAATAGAACAATTAATCAAACACATGATTAATCAGAGTGATAGATAATATATATATTTAACAGATTTAGTGAAAAGACAGACCCTGTGTCTGTGACAGAGGCTCAGAGGGAAAATAAAACAGCAGCTGTCATCGACATGGACCACTGAGAGAGAGAGAGATATATATATATATGGAGGCAGTGACAAGTCCTAAACCTTTCTAAATTCAACATTCAGGTTCAATCTTTCCAGCTGTTCAATCCAGCCACAATGATTTAAACCAATAACACAAACAATAACCACCAAAAGACAGCAAGGTTCACAAGAACAAACATTGTTTATATTAGCCAGCTAGCTTAAAACGCAAGATTTCCCTACCCATAATATGACAAAGCCCGCCTCCTACACGAAAAAAACAAACCCGAGTGAAGGATTGGATAATAGATTGTCAGTCCGAACTCCTGGCCAATCACAGCACAGAACCCGTGATCACTCCCAACCAATCAGGGCAAAGAATACAGGACTTGCCGGAATACAGGTGGGAAAACGTAAAAGGCTCCTGAAAGCTAACACCTAGCTAGGCAGGATTTAGCTTCCTAGCTAGCAGTTTTAGTTTGCGCCAGAAAGACATTAAAACATTTCGCTTTGTAAATAAAAGCACGTATGTAAATGTTTGTTTTTTTTAAGCAACACGATAACATTTTTTTTTATCCGTCCCAGAGCAAAGCCGAGTTAATATTTTTATTTTATTTTTATTTATTTATTTATTTTTTTAATCACTCACTCTCGTCCAACAGCTGCTCGTGCTCCGCCATCTTGAATTAGCCGCGCCGGTTTTTCAAAGACGGACCGACGCAAGGCATTGTGGGAAGGAGACGAGCTGAGAGGGCTGTTTGAAAAAGCACACGAGAAAACGGCCGCTTTTGAACTCGAACCGTCATTTATTTTGAACTTCAAAAGAACAAACAGCAGCCGTTAAACGTCAATATTTATCTGTAACATTGTATCAAACCGTGAATCTGTTCGTTTTCGCACTTTTGAAGTGTGAAGCCGTGTTTATTTCCTTCTCTCTTATTGGTAATAATAAGTAAAAAAAAAAAAAATGAATTCCAAACAACAATGACGGGCAAAAATACTGCTTTTATTCACATTTCTAAATTATTTAAAGAAAAAAAGGAAAAAAGAAAAAAAAAAAAAAAAAGCAAAGCAAAGCATATGAAGATTCCAAGTGACCTTTCTGCTTTCTGGCAAATTTGTTGTTTTACAAAACAAACAAACAAAAAAAATCTTATTTTTATATTTAACTCAAGACCTCCATCTTTATATTTTTATTTTATTTTTTTTTATTTTATTTATTTTTATTTTTTTTAAACCATTTACACATTAGTGAAGTCAGAAAAGAAAAAAAAAACTGTTACACAGGAAGCATATACATTTCTGTTGTTTCTAAAAGCCCTAATACTAGGAATCCTAGTAAAAGTTCTGTTTCTTTTTAATCCATCAACCTTCTAAATGTACAAGAAGAAAAAACAAAAAACATTCATTACTAAAACTGTACAGTATGCTGATCTGTTTTCACTAAAGAAAACAAAGCGTAGGAGGATCGGACTCCGCGTTGACACATTATTAGATTAAGATAAGTCGCACAAACGTGAGGGGGGGAGAGAAAAAGTCTAGAAAACTATCGGAAGACGTTTCTACCTAAATCTGTTGGTAGGATCTAAGGAATCGGATCCATCAATTGGATCGAATCCTACAGGCTGGACGTTTCTAATGGAACTGACGATCCAAGTCACAGAGGACATTTACTGTAACAGACAATTTACAGTGCAAAAGAACTTGTATTATTTATCCAACGCTGGACACAAATTGCCAGAAGTGAATAAGCGACAGGAACTCGGCGTCTCCTCGGACTTGATGGGTGTATTGTATTGCAAAGCTGATGCTGGGGTGGAGGATCAGGGTTTCATCAGCAACCCGATGGTGGGGTGAAGATCAGGGTTTTATCAGGAACTGATGGTGGGGTGGAGATCAGGGCTTCATCAGGAACCGATGGTGGGGTGGAGATCAGGGCTTCATCAGGAACCGATGGTGGGGTGGAGATCAGGGCTTCATCAGGAACCGATAGTGGGGTGAAGATCAGGGTTCATCAGGAACAGATTTTGGAGTGGAGGATCAGGGTTTCATCAGGAACAGATTTTGGGGTGGATATCAGGGTTTATCAGGAACAGATTTTGGGGTGGAGGATCAGGGTTTCATCAGGAACAGATTTTGGGGTGGAGGATCAGGGTTTCATCAGGAACAGATTTTGGGGTGGAGATCAGGGTTTCATCAGGAACCCGATGGTGGGGTGGAGATCAGGGTTTCATCAGGAACCCAATGGTGGGGTGGAGATCAGGGTTTCATCAGGAACAGATTTTAGGGTGGAGGATCAGGGTTTCATCAGGAACCGATGGTGGGGTGGAGATCAGGGATGAGGGTATGTGTCGCTCACCAGAGGGAAGTCTGATAATTGAAGCGAATTTTCAGAAGGTATTTCAGATTCACCTGAGCAACATCATACACAATATACCTGGAGGAACTGAAGTCAAGGCAAATCACCAAAAAAATGCGTTTCACAGACACGAAACTAAATCCCTGCCATTTCCCATCTTGAAATTGACAGATATCAC
Source organism: Synodontis membranacea (assembly GCA_025674565.1). Lineage (NCBI taxonomy): Eukaryota > Metazoa > Chordata > Actinopteri > Siluriformes > Mochokidae > Synodontis > Synodontis membranacea. The sequence continues at coordinate 10,741,116 of JAOVYU010000040.1, read as the reverse complement.
CGCACTGGATATACAAATACCGACAATTTTTAACGCCAGCATTCTGACCACGACAGAGGCTCCATAGGTTTTCTTTTAAACGTTCTCAAATAAACGCAGGTCAACCTTTACCGAGTTATCCAAGTCATGACATGTCCAAACACAGCTTCACCAATGCATACGTATTTTATATCTTTTATTATTTAATTATTTTAAATCATTGTAAAAATGAAGAAATGTGCCTCTGAACTGTCAGCATTCGCTTTGAAAAGTTGCATATTAAACACAACTTGCTGAGAAAAAGTTAAAAAAAAAAAAAAAAAAAAAAAAAACCTGAATAACTAGACCACTGTAGAAAGGATACTCGTTGTAAAGCAGACTTGTGTCATCGATGTTCGTGCTGACGCCTTTTCCCAGAGGCACGTCCACTCCGTTAAGAGAAACGGTAGCATTAGGTTCGGGGGCGGTCCTTCCCAAACCTACGAAAAAACACAAAAAAAAAAACAAACAAAAAAAAAACAGCAACATTTTATTTACAAATTCGATGCACTTTTTTTTTTTTTTTAAATTTTTTATTAAATAACTAATTCAGGATTAAAACCGAGCTCTTACCCTTTACACTGTGTTTCCCTTTTGGCAGTTTTGTGATGTGTGAAGCCTTTTTAAGTTCATGCCTTTAATACAAACGCACAACAGTCTCATTAACGACAGCTGAACAACACACAGCGCACAGTAATAAGAGCGGAAACAAAAATGACTTACATGTTGCCGAGGGCAACTTCTCCTAACAGAAGGAGGCCTACGGGATCCGCCTGGGACGTGTGGCAGTAGTTTGCACTCTTAGACACCATGTCAGCAAAGTATATACCTTTACCGAACATATAACCTGTCTATAGAGCACATGGGAAAGAAACAACACAGAAAAGGGCCTTAAAATGAATAAAACGTTTGACCTATAATCACTCATTTCCATTTGTGTTGTTTTTGGTTATACTGGAGCTTCTGAAGTCGTTACATCAAGTACTTATTCAAATTAGGTGAATGCACATAAGTAATTATAGCATCTGGTTTTTTTTGTTTTGTTTTTTTTTCCCCTTTTAAAGTTCACCAGTACATCATGTCACGTCCCACTTTAACCGTGACTGCATACAATCGAGCTCAAATTCTCTTGGCCAGCTCCAGCACTCTGTAACCTGAGTTACATCAATCTTTAATTCATCTGCATCACTGAACATAAATCTGATACAAACAGCATTTGAAGAAGTTTCAGCTTCTGCTTTTATTACAGGAGATAGTCCATCTACAAGTCTAACCCTAATGAGACAGAAGAGAAACACACTAAAATGCACCACGTTGTCTCAATTCCCTGGACTTTTGGTTCAAATCCGTACAAATACGTAGAAGGAGCCAGATCGAATCCTTCAGGAAAACAGCTTTACGAAGACAAACGATACGTACCACAGGAGCCTCGGGCGGGGCGATGCGCAGACCCTGAGACATGATGCCAGCGTAGTTGGTTGTGCGTGAGCCGTGCCACAGGAGCTGGCGGTTGGGTAACTCTTTGAAGGCGCGGTAACGCTGGTACTCGCCGTCTCTTTCGATCTTAAAGATCTGAACAGACACAACATCACGTTATCAGGATGCTGTAATCAAGTCGAGTGCTGATATGGGATTAAAGCTATAGACTCTTGTATGGTTTACAGACAGGACGTGTAACAGCTTCTGATAACTGGATTTTACCCCACCCTGAATAGATAACTACCATCCTTTAGGTTTTGGACCCTTACAAATCTGAAATGTTAATTGATTTTAACTCGACATCCGCTTACCTCTTCCACTTCGAGCGTGTAGGTGTTGTGTGTTGCAGCGTGTGTGTTCTTCACATACTGCTGAATAATCTTAGCTTCTTCTGACGATTTGTCCACCACCTGCACACCAGTCATCAACATCGGCATCACTACGCAGTACAGTTACGATCCCACGCTACTCTGAAGGGATTTTCACACATTTTGAAGCAGAAAGAAGGAGGCATACCTCAATCTTCGTTTTGAGTTTCTCGTAATTAAGGTCAATCGGGTCTTTCTTGTTGTCCTCAGCGCCGCCGCGCAGGAGACTGTACGCCACCTCGATGTCCAGCAGGTTGTCCAGCATCTGCACTTTAGCCTGCGGGAGTGAAAGTCGTGGTTTCGTTTAAAGGTTATACACCACGGCGCAGTTAAACTCTCTAATCTGATCGCTTGGGGGTTGTTAACTTTTATATCACATTCGTTAATGTTCCACAAAACATAATGCTCCTTTTGATGTGTATTATACGAAGAGAGGACAGAGGAGTCCTGGCTCGAGGCTTTAAGCTGGTCCCACGTCTCACCTGAATGTAGTCCAGGTTACTCAGCAGCGGAGGTTTCTTCATGCCGAAGTCGTGTGGTATCAGAGTGTAGAAACGATTGGACAGGTCCAGAATCAGAGCCTCTGAAGCGTTATCAGACACAGCCTGGTGTGGAGACAGACTGTAATTAAACAATCTAGGAGATCATCATTTACTCCTGTATACTAATGCAGACGGAGCATAGACGACGTTATTCACAATCCCAATAACGATGTCCACTCTGCTGGACTGAGCGGTTCACACTGACCTGCTGGACCTCGGTGAGGAGAGAGTATGCACTCTGAATCTGTCTCTTACTCAGTTTCCCCAAAGGCATCTTCTGAAGGTCAATCTGTCAGAAAAGAGATTTACATTCACACTAAGCGGATACAAGTCGAGTCTGTTAATGTATGACAGAGAGAGAGAGAGAGAGAGGGATGGAGGCAAAAATAAAGAGAGCAAGAAAAAAACAGACAGAAAAAAGAGAAAAGACAATGAAAAGTGAGAGACAAAGAGAGAGGCAGTGAGACATACACAGAGAAAGAGAGCGAGAGAAAAGTGAAAGAGAAAGATTGAGACCGACAGAAAGAGAGAGAGACAGAGAGGGAGACAAAACAAAGAGACAGAAAAGGAAGACAGGGAGAGAGACAGACCGAAAGAAACAGAGACAGACAGTGAGTGAAAGACAGACAAAGAGGGAAACAAAGAGAATGAGATAGAAAAGGGAAAAAGACAGAGAGAAAGAGAGACACAGAAAGACAGAGGCAGAAACATAAAAAGACACTGAGAGAGAGAGAGAAAATGCATATAGTGAGAGAGATGCAGTGAGAGAGGTGCAGTCGAAAAAAGGAGAGAAAAAAAAAGACAGAAAGAGACCAAAAGCAAAAGACTAAGAAAGAGAGAATGTGACTGGGAAAGAGCCAGACACACAGAGGAAGAGGAAGAAACAGAGAGACACACAGAGACAGAGTTAGACTGAGTGAGAGACACACACAGAGGGAGAGACACAGAGAGAGAGAGAGAGAGAGAGAGAGATAGAGAGAGAGACAGAGTGATGGAGAGAGATAGAGACAGCGAGAGAGTGAGAGAGACCCAGAGAGAGAGAGAGAGCGAGCGAGAGAGAGAGACTGACGGGGGGAGGGGGGGGGGATGCAGAGAGACAGGTAGAGATAGGGAGAGAGAGAGACAGACATTTCTCTTCCCAACATAATTAAGTAAGCAACTGACTAACAAAAGATGTTGTGAGATGTTATAAATAAAGGTTTTCTACGATCTCTGACTCGAGTCACATACCTCAAACTCCACCATGGCCTTCTTCATGCTCTCCACGTCAAAGATCATGCGGATCAGCTCTTGTACTGGTTTGGCGAGTTTAGATTTGTTGCCACTGCTGGCTGTCAGCTTCTTCACCGCTTCCTCATCCTGCAGAAACATTCAGAGAGAGAAAATTATAAACTTTACACTCACAGAAATTCAAACATGCACACACACACAGCTTTGAAGAGAGTTTTCACTCGATCTAATGCACAAACTCAACTCATGCCACAAAATGACTTCAGGGGGAGAAAATATATAAATATATAAATATATATGCAAAGAAAGAGACACTACGAAGGAAACACAAACTTGAGGTGCGTACCTGCCCATAATCGATCTCGAGAGGATAAAATTTGTTGGGATATTTGGTGAAGCTGCTCGAGGTCCAGCAGTTGCCCGTCTTTTCCTCATACACGCTGCGGAAGTTATCGATGGCTGAATTCTTGTCGTAAAACTTCTCCAGTTTGTTTCCTCCGATCGTGGTTCCTACTCGACCCCAGGACCTGAACACCCAGTACCTGAGAGCAAGATACAACACCACACAAGAAAATACACCAAATTAATCCAGACGCTGCAGGTTTGCTCCACAGATTTCCCATAATCCAAGACGTCAGGACTATTTTCTTCACCAAGCAAGCCATGCTTAAGTACATGAGCTTTGAGTATGGTTAACCCTCTAACCCAACATTTGTTTCTTATTTATTTACCCAGAGTAACATTTTCTTTCTTTTATTTAACTTGACACAAACGAATCCCAAATCCCCTCCTCTTCATTTGTGCCCTACAAAGGACACAGCTTCGCAGGCAAACCACTTTAAAAAGTATTGGCCATAAAAACAACGGCAGCGTCTCATATTTAATAATTCCCTCGAGAGAGGCTAATGCTGCATTTTAATCTTACGAGACATGACTGGTTTTATTTTAAAACCAGTGAAACTCTTTCTACTTTTACAGTACAGCCTCGGGAGCGGATATGTATCTGGACTGACCGCTGGAGAAGTGCTACAACATTAAACATCTGGATTAGACATTAGATCGAGAAGACAAAAGCGGACAGGTTAGATGGTGAGACACTCCGTGCTGCAGCCCCTCACCGCTTCTGCACGTCGTCCTCCAGAAGCTGGAGTTTGTAGTAGGAGTTTGTTCCCCGGACGATGTCCACCAGCCCCAGTGTAGCGCTGTAGATCTTCCCGTTCTGATCCAGCACATGAGCGCAGTCCTCAAGACCTGAGCAACAGTACATTATTTAAACAAAGAAACACCAACACAAGAAATGACCAGACTACGGTGTAAAGAAAATTCAGAAAGAGAGAGAGAGAGAGAGAGAGAGAGAGAGATTAGGAGTGTAACCTGTGTCCGGATCAACAGCTGCTCCACCTTTAACCGTTAGCTTCATCTTCTTTGACTTACTGCCACCTGGCAAACCAAATGAGCAAAAATACACAAATACTGTTTAGCTATTATTCAAATTCTTATAATATTCAAAGGAGAAAAAAAAATCCATATTCAATTTAAGACTCAAAACGATCCCACATGCTACTTACACACACTTATATATATATATATATATTTTTTTTTTTACCTGTCACAGTTAAAAGGGCTCCAATGTAAAATTATATATAAATTGTTTAATTATATCTTCCTCACTTATCAATCATTTATTAA
>JAOVYU010000040.1:10644773-10659234 GCA_025674565.1 Synodontis membranacea | reverse complement strand
TCTCTCTCTCTCTCTCTCTCTCTCTCTCTCTCTCTCTCTCTCTCTCTCTCTCTCTCTCTCTCTCCCTCCCTCCCTCTTTCTTTCTCTCTCTCTCTCTCTCTCTCTGTGTGTGTGGGCTGCGTGTTCAGTCTCAGCACTCTCACCTGGTTATCCAGCAGCTCCTGGGTCACCTGGACGCTAACAGTAAGACCTCGGCGACGGTGCGTGCTGGGATTGTGGAGGTTGTCCTGGAGGCAGCTGCTATAGCAGCCAGCGGGTCTGTAGGTGAGTTTTTCACTGGGAGTGAAGGATGATTTTTCACTACCAGTGTGTGCAGGTAGAGAAGATGATATTGAACATCTCTAAATAATTTTGTCCCAGTAGCATTAAATGAATCTCAAAATATGATCCTCACCCATACTCGTGACATTTCTCATCTGCTGTTACCGAATTTAGACTTGAATTCTTGCTATTTGTATTTGCAAAACTTTTGTGAAATCTACTTTTAGCCATAAAATTAACTATAGCATAGCTGCTGCGTATTCCCTCATGTTACTGTACGCCACCTTTGACTAAAGCTCGTAACTCAGGAAGGTCATCTGAACCCCGAGTTCATCATGTGACGTTATATCAGCATGGCCACTCACAGCGTTCACAGTAAATAAAATATTGCTTCACTCGTTTAAAGGTGCAGTGGTTTATTTAGTTTTTATTTCTTGCTTGCACAAATAACCTGGGGGAAAATGATTTAAAACAATAGGTTAATCCCTTGGCATTAGCAAAAGAAAACCCGTGTGGAAACTTCAGGTCCAGAATGCATGCATGTGATTGGATGCGCCTCCTGTTAGTCATTTTATGTCTATAATCCTGGGGTAGGAGAGCTTTGAGAGCACGGGCAGGAATGTCAAACGAGACCTAACCCTTAGAGACCTAATCTTGAAGAAAGAAGAGTTTATTTTACATCAGTCGTAATAGAAACATTACTTGGTTAAAGGTCCCTGTGAAAGATTTAGGGAGCTCTTTTAGTAGAAATGGAATACAGTATTCATAACTACTGTGTGTTTTCATTATTGTATAATTACCTGATATGACAAGGAAGAAGAAAGAAGAGGAATCAGTGTTTGCTGGTGCTGCTCAAAAGCCAAAATTTTGAAAACTGGAGAATGAGTCTTATTATTTAGCATGGAAAAAGCAAGAGAGCATGAATGTAAGCAAGTACTTGGAAAGGAAGGAGTAAGGGAGGGACATTCAGTGTGTTGCAATCAACTGTATCCTACATACATGTAGCGGACCTTTAAATCTATAACCTTGACTAACAGTGACTACAGTTCACTGTTTTGAGAAGTTAAATAAGTCATGAACTTACGATCATTCATGATCCCGTCATTATTTTTCCCCACTTTGTAAACTCAGAAATGACATCATTCCAAGTTCAGTATTCCTGCAGAACACTGCAGAGTAACATTTGGACCGAGACTCTATCACATACCATGAGAAGCTATGCTGAAGCTACCACTGCTGAATTAACATCAAGCCTGGTGGATCAGTATATTCAGGAGCTCAGTGTCCCGCTGAGAAGAAAATGCTGAAACATCAGAGAGACCTGTGCATTACACTCTACACATTTAAACTCCTCCTTTATAATTCAGTTGTTAGTCTTCAATCAGTAACACTTAATGATTATTGTGAATGAGGAACATTTACTGGAGCCACGATGTGAAACTGTCACAGCTTATCCACTAGAGGGAGCCATTTCCATAGACAGTGAAATACATCAACCCTGCTGAAGTCTTACATTTTTTATTAATCTGATCCTTCACACCAACGTGTCGTTTCATTAACCTCCTGGAGCTGACTTATCGGCAGGTCGAAGCAAATGGAGAAAAAAAAGGCATATATCTGTATAACAACAGGAAGTGGACTCTTGTGCCTGTTACTTTAGGAACTAAAAGTGTTTCTGTGCATATCTTTGCTACATTTTAATTTAAAAACCATAAACTTACACAAACAGTTCATTGTGCCACAAAGAGCTGAAAATCTGCAGTGTTAATGCATCGTAAATTCAGCGTCCAATCATGTTTCAATATGCAAATGGAGCCCATGATACACTGGTTAACCGGAACATGGCATCTGGGTTTGAAGGTTTGGGGTATTTCTAATCAGGATTTCTTATTGAGGGTAAAGGTTTTAGTAGTTCTGTTTTTTTTTGTGTGTGTGTGTGTTTCTTTTTTCGAGTTTGTACAGGAAAGTACATGTAAATATGGCCGTAAGATCAACAAGAAGTGATAAAATTGTTTGAATCCGGTGTGTGTTCCAGGTCCCACTGTGCTGGAGGTGTTTAACACTCTCCTCAGGCATCTGAAGCTCAGCGTGGACTACGAGCTCAGCGGATTTTACGACGCCACCAACACAGGCAACAAAACCGTCAACGAGCACGAAGAGAGGCAGCTCCAAGAAGCTGTCATAAAAACCATTGGTAGGCCCCCTTCCTGTTATATTAGCAATATTTCATCTCCTAATGATTTTCCTGCTGCGCCGGTGATGTATTATCACTTTGTGTCGAGGTAAACAGGGAATGTTTCAAGTTCATGTGAAATAATATGAAATCAATTCTGCACATTAGTTTATTTATAAATCTGTTTGACTTGGCTAACATTAGACAAGTGTAGAACTGTTAACTGTAATTATTAGAGACGCGACTGGAAAAATTTGACTTATGATAGTAGTCTTGCAGTGAACTACAAAATCTAACATTTTACAAAAAAAAATATATGGGAAAAATAATGAATCATAAGGCTGTTTGCTCAGCTGTGGTGATCAGTGCAGATACACTATGTTGCCAAAAGTATTCACTCACCCATCGAAATAATTAAATTCAGGTGTTTCAATCACTTCCATGGCCATAGGTGTATAACTTCAAGCACCTAGGCATGCAGACTGCTTCTACAATAATTTGTGAAAGAATGGGTGACTCTCAGGAGCTCAGTGAATTCCAGCGTGGTACAGTGATAGGATGCCACCTGTGCAACAAGTCCAGTCGTGAAATTTCCTCACTACTAAATATTCTGATCGACTGTCAGTGGTATTATAACAAAGTGGAAGCGATTGGGAATGACAGCAACTCAGCCGCGAACTGGTAGGCCACGTAAAATGACAGAGCGGGGTCAGAGGATGCTGAGGTGCATAGTGCACAGAGGTCGCCAACGTTCTGCAGAGTCAGTCATTACAGACCTTAAAACTCCATGTGGCCTTCAGATTAGCTCAAGAACAGTGTGTAAAGAGCTTCATGGAATGGGCTTCCATGGCCGAGCAGCTGCATCCAAGCCATACATCACCAAGTGCAATGCGAAGCGTCGGATGCAGTGGTGTAAAGCACGCCGCCACTGGATTCTAGAGCAGTGGAGACGCGTTCTGTGGAGTGATGAATCACGCTTCTTCATCTGGCAATCTGATGAACGAATCTGGGTTTGGCGGTTACCAGGAGACCAGTACTTGGCTGACTGCGTTGTGCCAAGTGTAAAGTTTGGTGGAGGGGGGATTATGGTGTGGAGTTGTTTTTCAGGAGCTGGGCTTGGCCCCTTAGTTCCAGTGAAACGACCTCTGAATGCTTCTGCGATCTACTGTGCCTAAGAAAGAGGTGGCGAAAGTCAGTCATTTTAGCGACTTTGGAGCTCTATTTAAAATATTGCAGAACATTTTTAACACTGCTACAGAGCTCATTCTATTTTAATCAGTGTTCTCCACATTGATTTTCTAAATTTCAGTGACATTACCTGTTCATTATCGTGAATCGAACCTTGAAGCCAGCATCGTGAATAGAATTGTGAAGCCGATATCGTGAACCTGACCGAATCATGAAGCGAATCATTGTGGATCGTTAAGCACGTATTGTGAATTGAATCGAATCGTGAAGCTTGGATCGTGAATCGAATCAAACTGTGAAGCCAGGACTATTAATCAAATTAAATAATGAAGCCAGGATTGTGATTCTTATCGTGACAGGAGAGTATCGGTACATCCCATTAGTATATTGCTTCTTTTTATTTAATAAAACTTCAAATAAAACTTCAATGTTTAGTATTGTTTCTCTGTGAAATCAGGTTCCATTGCCAGCACTCTGCCTACATACCAGCGCTCTGAGGTGATGCTCTTCATCATGGGGAAGATCCCAATTCCTGGAATGCACCTTACACTGCCACCCACAGGCTCTGGGTGGGTACTGCAGCCTCTGAAATATTAGTAGAGTAAATCCAGCTCATTGCTTTTATTAGAAGTTTGTAAAACACCATGATGAAGCATAAACATAAATTATATTTAAAAACATGTCCAGATACTTTAGATTTTTTTTATTACTTTTTCTTAATATCATTCAGTGATTAAAAAAAAAGGATAAAACAATACAGCTGAATTAAAAAAAAAAATCTTCCAGTGAGTTTGACGTTGTTACCATTCAGCTTGAAAATATTTATGTAATATTAATTTCTATTACGTAAGTTATTATTATTCATAACAGCTTTATTTAATTATTAATAAATATATTAATAATAATTTGTTTATATTTAGAGCAGTTATTTTTAAAAATGTGTAAAAATTTGAGAATTGTATAATCAGTTTGTATTTTCTTTTTAAAATGCAATTTGATAAAAAAAATATATCACAATGTATGTGATATTTAGAAAAGTGTATTGTATCCTGACATATAATATCCCGCCAGCTCTAAATCTACCTTTTAAAAAAAAAAAAAGCCATTCATTAGGGACTGGCACAAAAATAATTTGATTTAATTTATTTTAATTAATTTATTATTTTTTAAGAATGTTTGTAAAGATACAGCATAATAAATATAAGGATAATAATTTACAGTCCCTGAATTTTGATTTGAAAATGATTTTCATTTTCCTTAAAACATTCTTTGAAAAAAAGCTCGTCATCTGGACAAATTCACGGGTTGCCGAGAGACCTGAAAGTGAACCGATTGTGTTTTTCAGGTCTGAAGGTGAAAGGATGATTCAGGTTATGCTGCTGAAGTCTCTAAGACAGGTATGACCTCTGCAAGCCTGTAAGTAAAGTGGACCGTACTGAACGTGCGAAGCTGACGTTCCTCTGCCGTTCCAGGTGACGTGCGGCTTCCAGAGCACGAACATGCTGACTGCCCTGCCCAGCTCTTTCCTGGACCCGCTCCTGTCCTTCGCACTGCTGGAGGACGCACACATCCGCCTGCTCGTCCTCGAAATCCTCGTCAGCCTCATCGATCGCCATGACAACCTCCCTAAGTTTTCCACCGTCAGGTTTGCACACATGGCCTTCTTCACGTTTTCATGTTGCTGAGAAATCGGAAAGCATAAACTCATCGCTTTCAGAGAACTCGTAGCTTTACGTCTGACACCGGAGGCTACTTTCATAAATGTTAAATAAACGACTCGTCAGAGAAACTCCGTAACAATGAATCATTACGCAGGTTACGACGCCGTTACTATAGAAACGATTTAGATTAACGTATCGCCTGTTTTTATGCAGCATCATCTCGGACATTTCTGTGCTTAAATTCAAGATGGAGAAGTGTTCCCGTCAGGACAACCTCTTCATGAAGAAGGTGCGCCCTTAACCTTAACCTTAACCTTACAGCCGTTCTCTTTCTGATTCTGTTTCGTCAAAATATCTTTCACTTTTTACATGTAGGGATATCCAGTAAGGTTGTGTGTGTGTGTGTGTGTGTGTGTGTGTTGCAGCATGCCCAGCAGCTCTACAGACACATCTACCTGTCATGTAAGGAGCACAGCAGCGTGCAGCCGCACTTCGAGATGCTCTACGCTCTTCTCGCAGTGATCAGCATGGAGCTCGCTAACGAGGAGGTGCTGGTGGATCTCATTCGCCTCGCTCTGGCCCTGCAGGTGAGACAGGAAGAGGCGGGACGCTTCATCTCATTAAGTCCCGTTAGTAGCTGTCTTATGAGAGGCGAGACCTGGTTGGTGGGTGTGTTTTAGCTAAGATTTAAGGAAAAAAAATCTCTTTTTGTCAGTTTTATTAGCCTCACGATTCAATATTTCGACAATATTTAAAAGCAAAACAGAAAAAGAAAATTTAAAGAATTTTATTGCCAAAAAATGTAACTTTTTTTTTTATCTTAAAAAAATTATATATTTTTGTTTCATTTTCTTAATATCCAACAATAATTTTTTTTTTTTTTTGAATAAATTCTCTAAAATTAAAGCCTAAACATAAAACTCCCTTTATTTGCTTCTCATTTCTGTATCTTTTTGCAGTCTGTAAAAAGATAGCTCAGAATTCTTGTTGAATCTGTAAATGAGCACAAAAGCTCTTTCCTATTTCAGATCTGTTTTACGTGAGCTTTCGTGACATTAGTGGCGTTACTTCCTGGTGGTGATATCACATGCGTTCCCTTTATAGAATGTTATTTTGCCCTGTGCTGTTTAAATAACGTATTTATAGCTAGGATAAACAAAGATTAATAATGATTCACTTTTATTTCCATCGATTCAAATCGTCATAAATTTGTATTGTGATTTGTAGATACACAATGTATCGTTACATGCCTACATTAAATAATAATGAATATCAGTGCGAGTGGCAATCCTCGGGGTCCAAGCACCCGTTTCAAGTATCGCATCCCGTGTTTAGTTCCTGATAACAACTTTTAGCTGCTGAAAGCTTATTGGATGATGGTGGCAATGTTGGTTAGGTAATTGATTCATTATCAGAAATGCAGTCCAGAGAGAGGCTGGTGAGGGAACTGTTTATAGCTGCTATAACGTAAATGATAGCAGGAGCTTGTTTTGGGGATATGATGTAACACTTTGCTGCTCTGTCCTTTTTTCTGTGTGTGTGTGTGTGTGTGTGTGTGTGTGTGTGTAGGACTTGGCTTTAGTCAGCGAGGAGACGTTGCCCGTGTTTAACCGTTGTGCTGTTCACGCTCTCTCCGCTGCCTACCTCAACCTCATCTGCCAGCTCACCACCCTGCCCGCCTTCTGCCAACACGTTCATGAGGTCAGTGCTGTACCTCAGACCCCCAACATAACATCCTACACACAGTACAAAGATGTGCTCATACACAACCACGTGCTGAGGATGCGAAATACAGCGCAGTCTTTGCACAACTTGCAGTGCAGCTTTCCAAATTATATCTATCTTATTCATGTATGTGTGAATTTGTTTGTTTGTTGCAGGTGATCGAGATGAGACAGAAGGAATCCCCGTTTCTTTTGCCTGAAGATGTGTTCATTGAAAATCCAAAGTGAGTCTCTGTCTGTCTGACTCGCTTTCTGTCTCGCTGTCTGTCTTGTGTCTGTCTCTGCTTGCCTGTCTGTCTGCCTGCCTGTTGCCTGTCTCTCTGCTTGTCTGTTTTCTTACTTGCCTGCCTGCCTGTCTGTCTGTCTGCCTGTCTGTTTGTTTGTCTGCTTACATGCCTGCCTGTCTGTCCACCTGCCTGTCTGAATACATATCTGCCTGTCTGTCTGCCTGTCCGTCTGTCTGCCTGTCTGTCTCTGTAAAGTTTGTTTAAGTTTGGACTAAGGTACTGTCTGTGTGGAAGTAACCACAGGTAAGAAAGACTGGAGGAAGGAATGAAAGATAGTAGTAAGGAATGAAACAGAGAAAGAAAGAGTGAAAGTAAGAGTGTTAGAAAGAAGGAATGAATAAAAAGGAAGGATCAAAGGAAAGAGGGAATGAAAGATGGAAGGAAAAAAGGGAATAAGAAGAAAGGAAGAATTGAAAGACACTTGCAGAATAGAGGAGAAAGAAGGAAGAAGCAAAAGGAATTGCTGAAGGAAGGCAGGAAAGAAAAAGGAATGAAAGGTACTAGTAGGAATGAAGGAACAAAAGAAAGGTAGAGGGTAACGTAATGGTGAAAGAAAGATTGATGGAAAGAAAGATAGGAGTATGAATGAAGGGATAAAAGAATGGATTGAAAGATAGATGGAAGGATAGAATGAATAAAGGAATGAAATGAAAAAGGAAAGAAGGAGAGAGAGAGAGAGAGAGAATTAATCAGAAAGAAGAATCAAAGGGGAAAAATAAAATAAAGAAAAAGCAATATGAAGAAGGAAGGAAGCAAAGAAGCAAATAAACCATAGCATGGAGGAGAATAAAGAAAGAAACAGAAAAATCAAAGATAAAAATAAAAAAACAAGAAAGACAGAAATAACAGAAAGAAGAAAACATACTGCAAGGAGAAAAACAGCAAAATCGAAGTGAAAAAGAAAACAAAAATAACGTGAAGAGAAAAAAAAGAACGATGGATGATGTGTAACCTGCATGTGCTGTGTATATCCCTTATTTTTGAAAATTTTGTTTTAAGACTCCATTTATGACTGGGTTTGTGTGAGCGTGTGTGTGTGTGTGTGGTCCATGTATTGTAACAGAATGACCTCGTCCATTAGAGATCCGGAGCCCATGAGTCACTCAGCCTCGCTCAGCTTTTAGAAACATTAGCTATCGTCCATTACGCTGTAGAGAACGATGAATGGAGCCGTTAATCGCTGACCTTCAGAGACGAAAGCTGCTTTAGTTTGTGCTCGGTCCTGCGCGCTACTTTACTGAGGCCGTTGACTCGAGGCTTTGTGACGGTGAAGATGTAGCCTTGTTTGTGCAGAAATAAAAAACATTTATTTTTACCCTGCGTTTGTGCGGCAGGGTTCCTGAGACACTGGAGAAGCCGGCAGGAGAAGTGCTGTTCCAGCAGGCTAAGATCGCCGAGGTCCTGGGAGGAAGTGGCTATAACACTGAGAGACTCGCCACACCTTACGTCCCTCAGTTCACAGGTACAGAGAGCTGTTCATTACAGCTGACACATGCTTAACATACTATAGCACAGACTGGGGCAAGTCAGGCCTTCAGTTAGTTGGTGTTTTTTTTTGTGTGTGTTTTTACCTGTTTACTTTTAAAGAAATGCAGATCTAATCAGATTCACTTGAATTGGGAAGGAGAGAACGCAAAAAGTATTGTAAGGGAACGCAAAGCTGTTTAAAAAAATGAACCAAAAAGAACCCCAATTAAAGACCAAGGCTTACAAACAGCATAAGTTGGCATGAATGAAACACGCCGAAAAAAAAAAGGACAAAGCAAAAACATGTAGCATGAAGGAAGGAAGGAAAGAAAGAAAAAGAAAAAACTAAGGGAATAATAAAAGAAAGAAAAAATATAAAGAAAGTATGGAAGGCGGTAAGGAAGCAAAGAAAACATGGGATGGAGGGGAAGGAAGGAAAGAAAGAAAAGAGATCAAAGAAAGAGAAAAGGCAAAATGAATAATAAAAGAAAGAAAAAATTAAGAAAAGATTGAAATAAACAAGGATGCAAAGAAAACATGCAGGATGGAGGGGAAGAAAGCAAAATAAGAATAGTAAAAGTGAAAACCTATGAATGGAAGGAAGGAAGGAAGCAAAGCAAAAAAGGAAATATGTAGCATGGAGAAGGAAGAAAGAGAAAAAACAAAGGGAATAATAAAAGAAAAAAAAAACAATATAAAGAGAAAGGAAGAAGGAAAGAAGCGCATGCAGCGTAGAGGAGCAGTGCAGTTGTGTGAGTCGTGTGTGCTTCCTCTCCCTCGCTCAGGCTCAGAAAGGTCTGTAGCTCCACTTCTTATTCCTCCTTTTTCAGATGAAGACAGGCTGTCGAAGAGAAAAAGTATTGGAGAAACGATCTCTCTCCAGGTGGAGGTCGAGTCCAGAAACAGTCCAGAGAAAGAGGAGGTCAGGAACTCTCTCTCACACACACACACACACACACTCTCACACACTCATACACACACTCCCATGTGCTCACTAATATCATGGTGTTTCTTCTACTCCACAGAGAACACCAGCTGAGGAAATCACATTTGAAGCACTGAAGAACGCCATAGGTGAGTCTGCTGGTTCAGATGGACTTCTATTGTTCTACAGAAATTATTCATTTTTTATGATCTGCTGCAAAACACTCACTGTACGGATCACAGGCTGTTATTTCCACAACCACTGTCGAATAATTTTTAAAAGCCAGTCAGGTCACAGCTTGATGGGAGAGAGGCAAGAGAGAAAAACCAACACGGAAGGCTGGATATGACTTATCTTTTTAGTGAGCCAATATAAGGAGAGATATTTCAGTCTGAAAAAAATTGCTGACTTTTTTCTGTAGCCTGTCAGTCAGTTTCAGTGGAAAAAACCTGTTTTAGTAATAAAGAAACACACAAAGGTTATAAAACAAAAGGATTGAATGCCTCCAAGGCAGTAAAGAAGGAAGGAATAAATAAAAGAACAAAGGAAAAATTTGTATAAGTCTGGATAAGAAATCTAGAAAGGAATAAAGGAAGATATGAAATGAAAGAAGAAGGGAAAGGAGGAAAGACAAAAGGAAATGAATCAGGGAATGGCTTGAAGAAGGAGGAGAAAAAAGAAAGGAAGTAAAGGAAGGAACAAAAGGAGAAAGAAGGAATAAAAGAAAGAAGAATGGGTATTGGAAAAAAACAGAAGGAAGGAAGGAGGTAAAGAAGCAGTTGCGTGTCTGTCATTGCTATCTGCTTAGCAGTGGATGGAGTAGACGGGGGCCAATACTTTAAACAACGCACTATAATAGGCTACAGTTAAATATAACATGGCTGAGGAGTGTTGGAAAGTGTCACCACTGAGCAGATGTTATTTGTTTGTTATTTCTGAGACTCAGCATAACGTGTGTGTGTGTGTGTGTGTGTGTGTGTGTGTGTGTGTGCGTGCTGCAGTTGACAGTGTAGGGATGGAGGAGCAGGAGCGAGAGCGGAGGAGGCAGGTGGTGGAGAAGTTCCAGAAGGCCCCGTTCGAGGAGATCGCCGCACACTGTGGAGCCAGAGTGAGGATTTTACTCGAATGTTCAGGATGATGTAGAATATGTGCCTCAGTCCACTGCTCACGTGCTTCTGTTTCTCCTCAGGCCACAATGTTACAGAGCAAACTCAGCCAGATCTTCGAAATCACAATCAGGTGGGCTACAGCAGCATCTTTACTGTGGGCAAATAAACAAAAACAAAGCTAAATAAAAGTAAAACGAAAACAAAAAAGTGGCCAAGACCCCGCCCACTTTCACAGGAAGTGGCCGATTGACTGACACTGCATACAACGAACCGCAGACTTGTTCCTGTAGTCATGTCAGACAGAAATGAAAGAAGGAAAGAAAAATAAACGGATGAAATGAGAGAAGAAAAGAAAGAAAAAAGGAAGGAAGGAGTAGTGAACAAAAAAAAGAGGGAAAGAAGGATGGGTAGAAGGGAGGAAGGTTGTAAGAAGAACGCAGTGAAGTAAAGAAGAAACAAAGGAAGGAAGAAGGAAGGAGACGAGAACGTAAAGGAGGAAAGAATGAAGGATGGAAAGAAGAAAGTAAGTTAGTTAAGAACAAATGAAGGAAGAAGGAATGAAAGAAAAAAGGAAGTATGAATGACAAAGGAAGTGAATGAAGAAGGTAAAAAGGAAGGTGGAAAAGAGGGTAGAAAGAAGGGAATGAGCAAGGAGAGAAGAAAGACGAATGAAGCAATCAAGACAGAGAGAGATTGCATGTTTAAATATAATCAATCTTGTGGCTGATAGGTGTGTGTTTTGTGGGCGGGGCTTGTGAGTGTGCTCCTGTCGGTTCTAACTGGGTCTGGGTTCTCTTCCTCTCTCCGCTGCAGGCCTCCTCCCAGTCCATCAGGAACCATCACGGCGAGCTACGGCCAAACGCAGACCCGCTCCGTCCCCATCTATGAGATGAAGTTCCCTGACCTGTGTGTGTATTAGCACAGAGTGAAGGAGAAGCTCAGACAATGGAGCTGCGATGAGTGTGTGTGTGTGTGTGTGTGCGTGTCATCACAGGCAAACCTCCAGCGTGTTGTCTTTGCACTGTGACCGACACTGACGCGACCATGCAGTGAATACAAACTCTTTCTAAACACATCGTGAAGAGAAAAGCCTGCGAGGCGCCATTACTTTTAATCCACAGCCTCTGCTCAGATTCGGTTGTGTCGTCTGCCATGTTTAAGTGTTTGTCTCGTGTCCTGAATTCTATTTTTTAAAAACATGGAAGTGCATGTGCTGTCGTCCTCTAATGCCAGTTTTATTTTAGTTATTGTTTTAAATAGTTTTAAGTATTAATTAATTAACAAGTGAGTGTTAAGTATTTTTAGAAAAATGGTTTAGCCGGTTTTGTTAAGTTAACCAATTTTAACCCGTATGTCCTTACTGGTGCTACTTTCGTTATATTTAGTTTTTGCAATTTAACAGTTTACTGACATTTTTGTGTTGCAGTGTTGGAAATCTCAGCCACTTTACTGTAAAACATATTCGGAGAAAATTCACACAGCTAGCGTGAGAGATTTAAAAAAAAATAACGATCGAATCCTTTTTTTTTTTTTTTTTTTTTTTGCGATTTAGGCACAGAAATGATCTAAATACTAAAAATTTGTACATGTCTGGGTTTCTGCAGAAGGCAGATTAGCACTTTGCATTATTTAGCGTATACGGGGCTAAAAAAAAAAAAAAAAAAAAACAGAATTGCACTGGAAAAAATTCCCATCAACTACATAACAAGCTTTGTGAATGTGAATATTTTTTTATTTGCTGTTCATTTTAAAGCATCCGTAAGCAACTTTCTTTATGGTTAGCATAGCATACAATGACACAAGTTCTATCTAGCAATCTGGAAAACACGATGTCTGTAAATATGCGTGTGGATATGAGCAGAAACTTTAGTTTTAAAGTGCACTGACTTTTCTAACGTCGCTCTAGAGTGAGTGTAGGTGACTGTGTGTAACGGGTGCACACGCGTGAAGAACTAACCAGCATGAGATTACCAACATCACAGGAATTTACAAGAAGAACCACGCTTTATGAAGTGCTGCAAGCTCCAGGGGACGTGATTAAGATAGAACACACTGATACAGTGGACACTTGTCTCCGCCTTCTGCTCACGTCTCGGCTCAAACGCGTGCATGTTTCAACAATTAATCAACAGTAAATAAAGAACGTGGTCAGATTGCGTGCATACACGGGTTATGATTTTTGTTTAAATTTTTCTATTGTCGTGCGTTTGTTAGTACCGGTTGTGTTCAGGTTGTTTTAAAAGCTGAAGGAATTCTCTCCTGTGTTTTGGTGAAGTATAAAGTCGATCTTGATCGGTTAAAATAGTGTCCTTTTATCGTGCGTATGATCGTGAGAGTATTTTGTCGCCGTGACAGCGTGACTTCACGTGGTCGTCTGGTGAAAACGTTCTCGTTACTGATGTCTCTCACTTTCCGGTGTGTCATGTTTTATAATGTGTTTAATTTTACAAACCTTACAAATGAAGCCATGATTGCAAACGTAAAAACACGACAACTTGAGGCGGCACCGTTTATCGTAGGTCAAAATTTACACGTCCAAAAGAGCTGCTTAGACTTAAATGAAAAATTTTACAGTAGACAATTATATAGTTAATTATAGAATAGGAACCAAACGTGGAATGCTTGTTTATTATTCTATATTAATAGTATTGTGATAATAGGATTTGGATTTGAATCTTTTTGGAAGTTAGATGGTTAGATGTTGCACATGAGGCATCAGCGCTTTAACTGGTCAGATTTGAGCTCAGCTTAAAATTCTGTTTCAACGCACGATTATTATAATATAAAATGATAATATAAAAGATTAAAGTTTATTCAATTTACAAAAAAATTACAAATTTGAATTTATATGCCTTTATTTGAATTTCCAAGTGTAGTCTTGTAGTTTACAACAAAGCGAAATTTTATTCCGTGGTTTAAATTAAATTTCAATTTTTATATTTTAATCTGGTGTAGAAAATTCTATTTCATTGATGCAAATTCAATTTCAGAAATTCAGTTGTGCTTCTTTTTTTTTTTTTCCCTCCCGATGTTAATCTTGCAATCTGAATTTGAGGTGCTGCCAAAAATATAATCTAAAATTTCTACACCTGTTTATCATAAAACTGAATACACAACAAATTGTAGCCAAATAATACAGTTTCAGTTTTATTCAATTCAGCTACCGAACTTTGCTTACTGTCTGAAATAAATGCATAAATATTCAGATTTGTTGCAGCTCATTTCTCATTCCGTATCAATCCAACCAATCAGCTGTCAGGAAATGACTGGGTTTCCAAAAGACAGATCTGAATTGTACTTTATTGATTTATCTAGATTTGCGTAATGGCACAAGGATTGAAATTGGAATCTGATCATAAAGCTGTACAATTAACATTTTCATAACAATTCTGATTTACAGCATTTCACATGCAAGTTTATGGAGTTTGAATTCTGAAATTAGAAAATTGAATTTAAATGCAAAAATCAGAATTTTAGTGCTGTTATTTAGAATTTTATAGCTATAAAAATATCTGAACCTGAAGTTCTGAAATGAAACTGAAGTGAATAATGCTACTTGATCACTTTAGTGATAGATTGATCACTTTAGGAGAGAGAGAGAGAGAGAGAGAGGGGAGTTCTGTGGGTTTATCGTCTGCGTTTGCAAAATGGAAAAAGTGAATTATT
>JAOVYU010000040.1:10511381-10522150 GCA_025674565.1 Synodontis membranacea | reverse complement strand
CCCCCCCCCCCCCCCCCCCCCCCCACTGTGCCATGTTGTTCTTCATAGTCTTGGCGTTTCATTTTCTAACTGGTAGCGTCTCTTGTCTGCTGAAACCAAGCCAGGCTGACTGTCTAAACGCATCTTGAGTTGAGACTCGAGACAGAAAGCAGAGCGAGTCAGGATTCCCATCCAGACAGCTGATCTGTCTATTTTCGTTTCCCTGCTTGCGGGCCGTAATGAGCGGTTAGAATGGTCATGCTGGTTTCCTGGGTTTCTGTCCTGAAGGACATTCAAGGATCTCGTTGTGGTTGGGTTAGTCGGACGGGCAGCTATAAAGCCACATCAATTTATTTTAGCACCAGTGTGCAAGTATTTATTTGTACAGTTCTTCGGTTATTCCCAACGTTATCTCAAATAATAAAAGATAAATGATGCTATACCACCTCTTGACTGCCCTACAGGAGCTGTAACAAAGCGGCAATCATTCACCGTAGCCAGGACTGAGCTTCAGAGAGAGCAGGAGAATAAACGACAATGGGAAATCAATATGCCCTTGGGGCAACAGCTGGGGCAGAAAGACACAGCCTGGCAGTGAGTCCTGTGGATACCAAACCCACAAGCAAAGCCACAAGCCATCAACAACCAGTCCACAGTCGTTCATAACATGTCAACGACGAAAAGCAGTTTTAACGGTCCTCTAAGAGTCCAAATGTGAAATGGTCTCTTCGCATTTCCTGGTCCAAAGTCCTTTCATTACCTCTGACACGCTTTAAATAATGCACTTACCTGTTTAGTCTGGTGTTGGATACCTGATAAGCTGAACTCGGCCATGTCGCTGAATAATTCAGTTACTTTCTGGGGTCTAAACCTCGCTGGCAAATTCTTTCCTGTCAATATTTTCACTGTTGAATCTACACTACGACGCGTAGCAATTCCTTTCCATTTAGAACAATCAATAACCCTCAATACAGCAGTCACTTTTGTGAAGGGTTGGACCCGTGTCAGCCGTATGTCAGATGAATCGAACCCCGCAAAGTAAAAGACGTGAAGGCTTTCAAGCGAGTCAGCGCCTTCTACCAACACTGATGTTTAACGTAACGGGCAGAAAAATACAACATACGTATTTTATCCTCTTGCGTGAACCCACCCATTCACACACCCACATAACGACTAAGTGAGGTTAACGCTTTCAGAATTTACTCACTTCATAACACATACAGTAGGAATGAGCTCAAATCCATTCATGTCATCAACAGACCCCGGAGGAGATCAAGGCTCGGCCACGCTCCTGCAACGGGCGCACCTGGGAACACTTAGCACCAAGCAATAACGCACCTCCAAAGAAGCAATTTTCTCTCTTTCCGCCTGCAGCACCTGACTCTTTTCAGGACTCTTAACAAAACCAAGTCATTCTGACAAACCACGCAATTAACCGCATAAGTAGCAACTGTTTAATCAGAGATTAAAGCTGTACAGGAAGGAAGTAGAACCCTAAGGTATTGT
Organism: Synodontis membranacea; assembly: GCA_025674565.1. NCBI lineage: Eukaryota > Metazoa > Chordata > Actinopteri > Siluriformes > Mochokidae > Synodontis > Synodontis membranacea. Next base: position 10,520,665 of record JAOVYU010000040.1, on the reverse strand, counting down.
CAGATTGCAAGACCAAGAAAACCGGTGCTCCTGCTAAGAAGGTGATCACATGATTCCTTGTAATGCAAACTGAACACTAATTTAACAGTCAGTTGGGAAGAAAATCGGTTTGTTCTCCTCAATCAAAAATAATCAAGAAAGGGAATCAGCCTGATCTGATTAAAGCATGCTGGGTTTTTTTATATTCTCAATGCAAATGTAGAAAACAAGCAAAGGCAAAGTAATCAGATACGGCACTCGCTTCTTAAGCCGATGCGCTCACCGCGCGATTCGCGTGAGGCTGAATACTGCCAGGGGTCGATGAGTACTCCGGTGGCTACAGGGAAATCGGGACTACATTGGACAGAGCTTCTGATATCTTCAAGCATATTTGATGCTCTTATGGATAAATTGCGTAGCTCTACAAGAAATAGCAAGACCAGCACTGAGAAAACATCCGATGAGAGCCTGAGAGGAAATCAAACGCGCAGCAGATCCCTGAATACAGTTTGTCATTCATCGATTATTGTGGGAGAGCAAGGGCAAAATGGACACATGATGATAATAATAATAATAATAATAAAAATTATAATAATGCTTCTGTAAGAAATTATTTTACATGTCATATTAAAATGGTTGTTAGGAGGAGCAAAATAATAAGACATGGAATGATTCCTGGAGAATCACATCATAAAAATTGCTAGACTTTTCACTACACCTCCAGTTCTCTTTGCAGAACAGACGATCCTCCCTACCAGCCAAAACTTTCTCCACATATTCCAAAAATGTCAAAATAACAGACAGCTCTAGCATTTCATTTCGGTTATTTGGGTGCACTTCATAGAGGATCTCTCCAGGTGTAAGACTTTTTTCCGTTGTGATTGCCCGTGTAGTGTAAACACCACCTACGTCCACCAAACTCCTGATCGGGATTGACTCAAGTCCTGTTGTGTGCGTTTCAGTGCTTCGGGGATTTTAAAAGTCATGGACTGCGCGCTCGGCTTTAGCATCATCAGATTTGTGAACGTTAACGTTATTCGTGCCTCACTCGGAGTGTGCGCGCGTGTCAGAAGACGCGGTCGTCGTTGAGTCAGAGCTCTCCAATGTTGTGTCTTTGCCAGGTTGTGTGCTGCTTGACAGGGTGCTCACTGGAAAAGAGAGAGAGATGGATAAAGAGACAGACAGAGCATGTGTTGAGAGCAGGCCCAGCTGCAGCATTATCTATAGCTCCAGCGCTGGGCCTGCAGCACTGCTAATCCGAGCGGAGTTGTAGAACGGAAACACGCGACCAGGCTCAGCTGTGCTGCCGGCCAGCCTCCTGCGGGCAAAGCTTTGATAGGAGCATGACGGGCATGGGCCGACACCAGCTGTGCTGAGACATTTAATGCTACAAAAAGAAAAATCAGAACTGAGCCGTCATAGTCCCTTTGCAACTGCAGGAAATTAAGGATGAAGGGCAGCCTGCTGGGCATCAGTCTTATACAGTTTACCCCATATCTGTTATTGCTGGCAAGAAGCTTGGCAAGGACTGAGGCTGAACAGAAGTTCAACATTAACACCTTGCCTTGTTTACTATGTCAAAGGTTATCTTTATTGGAAACGCGTGTACTGCACTGCAACCGAAGGATATCAAATTGTGGAATGCAGTGGAGAACTAGTTTCTGAAACCATAAACCTGTCATTTTCGTTCCCCCATAGGAACACTTATCTGGATTAAGCCTTGCTCATGTGCATTGAGATTATTTAGTGGATAATTTGTTGCTGGACAAATGCAGGGATTAAAAACCAGCAGCTTTCTTTGGACGTAACGAACGCTTTGGAGTACGTGTACAACAAGGGCTCATGGAAGTATAGACATTCTTCAGATCCCTTCAGGCTTTTCTATCTCCCAGAATACTTCAGAGAAATGATCTCTGCGTGTGTGTGTGTGTGTGTGTGTGTGTAGAGTGGGGGCATAATCCTCTCCTTGTACCAGGCGGCGAGAGGAGCAGTAGAGGAATGCAGCGAGCAGGGTCTGATGAAACCCAAATGGATAATTGCTTTGCCAGAAAGGACCACATGCTGAGGCAGGGAGAGACGCAGCAGAAAACAAGAGTGGGAGGACAGCTGGAGCAGACCGATGTCTTCACATGGCTGAGCGAGGCCTTAGGAATGGTCCAGAAGATCTGCCAAAAACAGCCTCTTGTGGAATCTCAGCAAGGGTGTAGGGGTGAACGATGGCTGGAGTTTTAATAATGTGGAAATAATTTCCGCACATGACCTCGCCTTGTCTCGCTCGCTCTTGCTCTCTTAAGCTCTTTCTGCTGACATGGGGTGGGGACTGTGCTCTTATGGGCGGAAACTCTTCAGTTTCGCTGCATTGTGGCTGTGTACAGTGAGATACGATACCGCTCGAAGGGGGTTAAACAAAAAACACAGGTCCTGCCTGTAGTTGTTCACTCTTTGACCAGATACACCGCATAGTTCAGAGCATAGAAATATGACTTCTCTTAATATAAAAGTCTGATCCCACATTTATGGGATCGCCTTTCATCTCCAAGGTAGAGAGATCAAACGTTTCCTGAACACCACGGGTCAGAAAAGGCCAAAGCTTTTACATCTGGGCAGAAGATCCCCGATTTTAATACTCTATATAGAAAAGGAAAATTAGACTGGATTCCTTCCCTTAACAGACATGTGGCTGTGAGCAGAAAAGAATGACTGCGTGTGAAGTGATGGGTCAGGCCAGACAGGACCAGGTAGGCTTTGAAATGACAATCTGAAAGAAGCATCATGATCCCCATGACTAAACCCAGGCCTGCACAATTTATGATGCCGACACAGCCCTCACCCATCCACATTCCTCCTTATGAGCAGGGATAGATTACCACGTTAGAGTTTGTGCTGAAAGTTGAGAACAAGTGGCGGTCAAGGGAGAAATCTAGGTGCATATTCACTGCAGGAAACTGGGAATTTTGGCAGCGGTTCCACCAAAGGAAATGAGGCTGATATTAATTCTTGGGCTGTAGTTCCAGGAAACATTTTACTTCCTGCAACACAGTTGGTACTTTTCTGTGAAACCATGAACTATTTGGTTGCAGATTAGTCAAACACAAACATTTTACAAAATTACTAACTCCCTGAACCTGTTTCTAAAAAAAAAAAAAAAAAATCATGCCTATTACAGGCAAAGTGAAATAATATTCAGTGCTATTCAAGCAAATGTCGAGTCTTAAACACTGCAAAAGTAATTTTTTTTTTGTGGTATATGGCATGCTGGTAAAACACTGACGCAACAAAGAATCAACAAAGAACTGAAAGGCCACTCGCCAGACCTCCACCATCTCCAGACCATAGTCGACTCTTCTATGACACGGACATGTACGACCACAACCACTTCATACGTCTGGATACATTTCATAATTCTACATTGGCTATGTTTTGTCACTATTGAAATTTACTTGCCATCTACTGGATTTTAAGATGGTACGGTGTTGTTCAGAGCAGACTAAATCAGAAAAGTGAAACTAAATTCGTGGATCCGCCAAGTAACTCGGACCTGCTCAAAAAAAATTCTTCTAATTACAAGCAAGCCAAACCTCAAACATAACCTCCATAACAAGAATTAAAAATGACTACGAGGTGAATCTGGTAAACTGAAAATATACTACTTCTGGTCCCTGCAGTTCAGAGGAAACACAAAGCAGGAACTCGTACAAGAACTGAAGAGTTCACATTTAGGACACTTGGAGAGATTTGGCTGTATATGCTACAATAAGGCGAACTGATAAAGCTCTCTACAGAGGCTACGCCAGATTACTTTTAAGCGCTGGTTTCACATTGGTAAGTACAGGCAGATGACATCACGACTTCTCTTTCGCTACATCCTTCTTAGCGGTTTGTGTGAAGCTATATTCTTCAGGAAGTAAGTGCATTCCTTATTCTTAATGGTAAGGTCCTGTCGGTGATCTTCTGAAGTCTTGAGATAAATAACCCTGATGAATAATCTTCACCCCACGCTTGTCTGTGCTCACGGGCTGATGGTAACACCTTATTGCAGCGTGGGCAGCCAGAGGTTTGCAGTGATGGTAATTTTGCTTGTCAGTGTGAATGTCGTCGGAGCCCTCGCGGCTTTAATTAGACTGGTGGCAGAGTCAGACGCTGCCTCTGGAGATCGAAGAATGAAAAGGGAGCTCTGGGCTCGCTCGGCCCCTACCAGTCCACTACCATTTCACAAACCGTACTTCTCTGCTGGCGAAGTGGTAAATATGGCTGTTACGACTTGAAACGTAGAGCACGATAACCCAATATAAAAATCATTAAAAAAACATTTAAAACACACACACAAACACACACAAGCCAGTTCTGAAAATACTTTGTATATATATATATATATATATATATACACACACACACACACACCAAAAAAAAAAAAAAAAAAAGTGCAAGGAAACAAAAATGGTTCTTTCCGCCGGATAAGATGGAAGAAGAGAGTGTGTTCACAATATACGCATGCTGGTTGCACTAAACGTTTCATGTGCACCACATACACCTCATTTTAATACAATATTATACTTTTATTATATGTATTTGTGCATCTACAGTCGACCCTCGTGTATCGCGGTTAATCCGTTCCAGACTCTACCGCGATAAGTGAATTTCCGCGAAGTAGCATTCTTTATATATATCTAATATTTTCATAGTCGGAGCACAGAAACCCTGTTTACGACCTTCTAAATACAGTGTTTAACATTATCAGAGCCCTCTAGACATGAAATAACAGCCTTTGGTCACCATTACACTCGTATTACCCGATATATTAGACAAAATAAGAGAGAAAAAAAGACCTATTAGACGTTACAAATATATTATTATTATTATTATTGTACATTTAATTACACACACAGTTCTTACACACAATGACTAACCTATGAAAATAGTGCGACTTGTTCAATGATGATGTGTGGCTTTCTGACGCTGTCTTTTTTATATGCGTGAGGAGGCTTTTAAGGGTTCCATCGCTCCATCAAGTGCATTCCAGAACCGCAATGCATGCATCATTTACACACAGGCCTACAGTCCATACGTACAGTCATTTTAATTTTAATACAGGGGTGTATAATTGAGTCAGACAACCGAGCGCGCGCTGTATCATTTTCACTGTCTCGATCGACTTTTTAATGATTCTACTGTATTGGAAAAAAACCACGATAGCGTGAAGCCGTGAAATTCGAAGCACGAAGTGCCGAGGGACGGCTGTAATTGGAAAAGCACAGGACTGCTGAAGTAGACCTGCACGCTCTACGGAGAAGAACATTGTTCGGTAACATCTGCAAGGTTTCCGAAAAGTACCGGACTGCAGAGTCAGGCTCTCTGAGGGTATCCACGGAGGACACAATACACAATACACCCGTGTGTCTTGGTGAAAAGGAGGGAAATCAGACCATGAGCCAGATAAAGTTGCTCGGTTCATTAGTCAGGAGGAATTCGACATCGCCGCTCACCTCCCCCTCAGCATTACTACAGTCTAACGTTTAATTGTCTCACATGGTGTTCAGTGAGTCATTCACAGAGGAAGATACGACGACGCCAATGTATGTTGCACGACGGACCTTCGACGAGAAAATGACCAGTTTAACGTCTGAAACAAAACAAGCATGGTGTAACCTTTTACGGCTTCAGGGCTCCTGAAAAAGCAATTATTTTTAGCCCCATGAGAATTCCACATGACCCTACCAAACCTCTATTAGATAAGCTCTTTATGAAATCACCTCCTACTTGTTCAGGCTCCAAATCAAACTCGCACACCAACGAGACATGCCTCAGCACTCTTCTAAATAAACACTCATTAACACCTGAACCCGGCCAGATAACAACAGTGCTGCGCTGCTTATAGCAGGCTCCGGATTGCTTCATCTATAGATACCGCAGTACGGCTTGGGTGTAGTCGATATTTACATGCAGACTGTATCAACAGGATTGTGATAAAGTCCCTGAACCTTGGCCTGAAAGAAACCAGTTCCCACAGACTGCCATCCTGTTTTACAGAAATACCAACCCTGGCGAAAACACCACATGTTCACAGGACCTCCAAAACTGGCCCAACTACAGCACTGAAAAAAGCAAGTCGCTGTTTGAAGATTAACTCGCGATTGAAAGAAACATGTTTACACCGAAGCCTGGGAGAGCCATCTGGAGTTGAAGTTTAACCTCTAGCAAGTGAGAACCTGTCACTCTACTAAAGTACAGAAAAACAGAACGCGTGTGCCAGAGAAAGTAAGGCTGCTTTCACAACCGGTGGTGTTTTCTCGACGTATTTTACACGTAACCCTACGGGAAGGGCTTTGAATAAAGCACTGCCGTCAGCAGCTTTCTTTTTTTTTTTTTTTTCCAATAAGAAGTGAAAAAGGTTTTCAAGAAACTGCCGTGACGTTAAGCTTTTTTTTTTTTTTTTTTTAAATCCGTTGCCAATCAGGTCACACGTCGAAGGTTAAGTGTGAAAAATAAACATGGAGGTAAAAAGATTAGCCATTTTAGAGATTCGTGACATACTGATTCAAAAAGATTTCATTACAAATGCATTCCAGTGTTGAAATTTTACCATTAAAGTAAAAAAAATTTGAAAGTCTAAAGTAAAAAAAAGCAGCTCTCCAGACTTGCAATCTATCTTTATTTCCTCTGCATTACTGATAACAAATCTAATCTATAGATCAAGCCAGGCCAGTTAGTTCTTCAAACCTTGCTAAGAGCTTTGTTTTGTTTATAGTACACGTCTTGTTTCTTTCCCAAAGTGTGAAAGCACATTAAATGGTTTTTATTACTTTTTGCATTTTAGCCCAGATCTTAACAATCCTCGTTCCTTGAAGAGCCCAGGGGTCCTAAATCCAGGGGTCAGATTTACAAACCCGGGGACCAGTGAAAAGCAGATTTTTTTTTTATTATCTTTTTAAATTTGGAGTTTCCTGCACAACAAACACATACACACACACACAAAAAACATTTCATTTAGTTTGCATGTTTGAACAGAATGCACTTCACAATGCTGTGCTGCAACTTCTTGTTGATTTTTTATTTTTTATTCTTTTTTTCCTAGGTGGATTAATTTGCATGCACAATACCAAGCGAATTAACGTGCACTGCAAAAGCCATCCAATAATTCTCCTGCTAGCACAATAAGGCTAGCAGTTCAACCTTCTGGGAGAAAATCAAGACACATGCATCTGAATGTTCTGAAAAAATGCAGGGATGGCCTGAAATTTGAGGACTGAGGGGGTTGAATCACCCACGCATCTCCTTAAAGATTAATAAAGAAGGATCAACTAAGGTTCACCAGTTTATCATCAGGTTAGCTTAAGCTTCACTGCACTGCGCGCAGAGAGAGAGAGAGAGAGAGTCAGGATCATCTTCATTCCTGCTTTCACCTCGGCCATCAGCTTTCAGGAGACGCCTCTGTAATGCTGATAGCAAAAAAATATATATATATTACAATAATAATAATCATGTCATTGAAGCCGCATGCATAGATTGCATTACAAGATTGTAAATTAGGATGTAGACACACCATGCAAAATAGCGAGCAACTCCCACTGGTTGTCACCGCAAGCCGTTAATTAGTGCTCCACAGAGCAATTATCAACCGAGACGAGGCTTCAGCTCACAGCCATGATATTAGCTGAGCTCTTGTCCCTGTCTTAGGAGATTATCGTGTCCATGGATGACACAACGCAAAAGTAACAGAGTTTTTTTTTTTTTAGAAACTATACTGAAGTTTTCCATGTTAGTTGAAAAACAGCAAAGGAACAAAATAAGATAATAAATAAATGACTTTTGTTTCCTGCTTCTTGTATCAACAAAGCGCTGCCAGGTCACGTCCGTCGCCGCCTTACAGATTTCCCATCCATCAAAGGTCAACCGATGCAGGAAGACGAAGGAATGCGACGCCAACCCATCGCTCAGTGGTGTCGGCACACGACTCCTCACTCAGCGTTTCCTCCCCGGAGCTAGGCGAAGGCTCAGAAAAATAAGAAGCGACTAAAAAGGGAGAAATGTCGAGCTGTTGAGTCTTCCCCGGTGACTTTTTTGCTGATGCGTAGCTGACATCACGGCTTCTGCTGAAGGACACGGTGCCAGCCGTGCCACTTTCAGGATGACTCAAGGACAAGTGTGTGGATATGACTCAACAGATCAGACCACAGGACACAACTCAGGACAGTCAACAACCAAATATAGCAATTCTGATATAACATAGCATGAATGTGTCATGGAGTAACTCTACATGAGTCAGCAAAAATGGGCAAATCAGTTGCCCAGGAGCAGATTTTCTGTCTGGGATAGCAGTTGCTGGGGTTTTTTTTTGTTTTTTTTTGTTAAACAATCAGAGAAAGGAACTAAACCCAACTCACTATTAACTTTCGAAAAACAGAAGTTTGCAATTGGTGTGTTTATGTTTAAAAGTAACACAATTCTCCGTGGCGTATCGATGCTGTAACTGGAACACGTTTACAAATCCCACGACCTGCTGCACCACACACACGTGACCTGGATAATGATCTTTACAAGCCGGAATAATTATCATAATCTTTTACGATAAGTAAACGTAATATGTAGAAATGCTTACAAAGACCAAGTGAAATAAAGTGTAGCGTACGGTCACCTAGAGATTAAACAAACTGAGAGAAAATAATGACGTTAGCTCCAATTAGACTCCAATAATAGTTCCTTTTGCTAATATGTTTACTTTTCAGCCCGCAGTTAAGTCGACTTGGTGACTTTTGGTCGAGGTCGGAAATGTGCTTCATAAAGACTCCCGACATGACGACTATGGTGGGAATTCATACAATGGGTTGCTCATTTGTTCACACTTCACTAGCTTGCCATTGGTGTTGGCTACCACTTTTTAACCTTAACCATTTCGGTTTCGGGGCAAAAAGGAACACTGTAATGTTCGTTTCGTAGTTCTATATTTGTTTTGTTTGCGTGTTTCGATGTTTCGTAAAGCGACCTTGGGTTTGCGTTTGGCGCTATACAACTGCAACTTTTTAATCATTAATACTAATTATTATGAGATAGGGCAGCACATTGGAGCTTTTACTTTCCCGCTGGGCTAGCTTAAAAATGTACGATTTGTTTTTAGCATAAAATCCTTCTCAAACCACACTGACCGCCTGGTAAATCTGACTAGAACCACACTGACCCCCCCGGTAAATCTGACTCGAGCCACACTGACCCCCCCGGTAAATCTGACTAGAACCACACTGACCCCCCCGGTAAATCTGACTAGAACCACACTGACCCCCCCGGTAAATCTGACTAGAACCACACTGACC
>JAOVYU010000040.1:10468982-10481408 GCA_025674565.1 Synodontis membranacea | reverse complement strand
TATATACTATATACTATATACTACAGACTATAACATAGTATTCAGCATATAGTATTCTTAGGTAAAGAATTACTTAAGTATGGCATTAATAATAGCTTCATGACTCATATAAACCTACATGTCGCAACCATTTAAACAGAAATCAGCCATCTGATTGCATTGATCTGACTGCAAGACTGCATTGGTCACTTTTCATCACAGCACCTGGAACCTAACCCCGCGAATGCACGAGGTATTACTGTATGTGCATGTTGTTCCACAGCGCTGCTGAATTCTTCATTCTGATTGGTGAGAAGCTATTTTTTAAATGTCTATAAAAGTAGTTCTGGCTACAAAAAAACGTTCAGTGACGTGTTCCGTTCATTTAACTCTTCGTTGACGTACGTAACGTTGATGTAAGTATGATGAGAATTTTAGGACAGACGAGTTTACATTTCGCACTTTCTCCGTAAAATGGCATGATTTTATTTGTCTTCAAGAGACGCACCAAAACTTCTGGTGAGGGAACGACTGTTTGTAGCTGCTGTAACGTAAGTGAGAACAGGGATGTGCTTGTTTTAACAGACGTAATTGTTGCCGTATTGCTGGGCATGCGGTTATAGGAAGACAAACAATCAACCTGTACTGGTCACAGGTAACTCTGCTTTTCATCAGGCTTCATTTGCTTATTTTGTTTCATAGTAAATCAGGGCCTGAGTCTTTATCTCGCTGAGGAAGTGGAATTTCAAGGGCGTACAGTAGCCGTGTTGTTCCGCACGCCCATATCACATGCATATCAAATGTCACTGACGTGCTTACGACCCAAAAGCAGCAAACACGCCGCTCTGTAATTCCTGTTTTTATTAACATGATCGTTACACTGCTGTTGTCTGTGTATACACATAGTTTAAAGTACAACAGGTTTCATACTATTAGGTATAAATGCACAAAAGCAGTTTTCTCTTAACAGCAAGCCAGAGCGCAGTGAACCCGAGAAACACAAAACGGCGCAAAAGGTCTTGAGCATTTTGATGTGTTGAATTTTTTTGTTTTACATTTATTTATTTGGTATCTTTGGGATTATTGCATATTAAAAATGTTAAACCTTGCTTATTATAAACATCTTAGCTCTTAAAATACATTCTGTGTATTAGCCTGCTAAAAAAAAAAAAAAAAAGCACGTTAAAATGTTTTTCTTGGTCATTTTGTCCAAAGTGTACACAAAGTGCAAATTAAGTTCTCTATGCAAATATGCTGATTTAATCTTTAGGCAGGTTTCCTCTTTGACATGGCATGTTCTGTTTCAAACTCAGTCACAGGTCTGACTCAATGTGTGGATTTCAGATACGTGGCTTTCGAATCCAATGAAATAAAAACCAGACGGCTGAGTGACTCATATCCAACTGCTGTTTCACTCTGTATAAGAGCGCTAGCAGGTGTGTACCGTGCCAGGCCGCTCACCAGGTTTCGAGCGTCAGGATGAGGTGTGGATCTGCCGGAGCTCTGAGGTCTATCCTGAACGACACGCTGACTCATCAGCGCCTGGTTCTCTCTGGTCAGGGCATCGACTCGACCCTGCAGCTCACTGTGAGCCTGCCACCACTCGCACTCTCGTCTCTTCAGCTGCTCTTTCAGAAACTGGATTTGCTCTCTGAGATCCTTCATACGTAAAAAAAAAACCAAAACAAAACAAACAAAAAAAAAGCATAACATACACACTCAATCAAAAGGGAAATGTCTGATTCTGAAGATTTCAAGACATGATTCTGGATTAACAGATCCAATCACTGCAAAAGATGCACCTACAGAGACTGTAGCAAGATTTACATTCTAGAAAAGTGGAGCTTTGAATCTCGTTCATACAGTAAATTCAAGCAAAATGATTTGTTGAAAATATAGAAACATGACCATGTTTAGCTACGCTTGAAAGCTTAGACCGGCTGATTAGTTCATGTATTATTAGCTATTCTTTTGTTAGCTAAATGATGAGTTTTCCTGAACTTTTGATGATGTTTTGGCAGCGTGTGGTGCATGCTATTAGCATTGCAGCATTAAACCTTTTACTTTTTTTGGATGAAGCTTTTATAAGAAGCGACTTCAGAATCCAGATAGAGCACAACTGAGCAGCTGAAGGTTAAGGCTGCTGCTCAAGAACCCAACCGTGGAAGTTTGGACGTACTGTGATTTGAACTCATGGCCTTCTTTTCAGTAGTCCGAAACCTTATACTGAATTCTTCATGTTATCACCAGCTCCTGGGTCCCTGGATCGATCCCAAGCTTGTGTTCATCTCTGCACAGAGTTTCGCTTAGGATTTTTTCCGCGTTTCCCAGTTTGCTCCCAAAAAACATACCATTAACCGGAATAGCAGTAAATTACTGCTATTTATAAATACGTGCATGAACGTGAGTGTGTGTGTGTGTGTGTGTGTGTGTGTGTGTGTGTGTGTGTGTGCGTGCATGGTGCCCTGGCTTCTCATAGAGGATGTATTCCCGCCTCATTCCCAGTGATCCCAGTGCTCCCGGCTCCACCGCAACCCTGACCAGGATCAAGTGCTTACTGAAGATGAACGAAGAATGATCTGTGTGTTGTCGAAATCGTGACGGCTCACGTTTTTTTTTTTTTGCTCTTACTGCTTTCCAACACACCTGAACCAAACGTTCAGCACTCTTGACTCAACGTCGTGTCAACCCCAAACACTCCGCCCACATTCTCCTCCATGAGTATAATATTTATGTTAAACACAGCCGTCCACATGAGTGAGAATCAGTCTGATTGGTTACTCGCACTTCTGTGCACACACACTTTTGTACGCTGCACTACGACGAGCTTCGAGAAACATCCTTTCGGGAACTTCAAGAAATCATGCTCACTGTTAGTAAGGAACGAAGAGATCCTGCTTTTACCTCCGCAACATTAAGGCGCCGCTTGAGGTCCTGAGGGGTGTGGCCTGACGATCTGCAGTTTTGCGTGGCGTCTTTGTCGTTATTAGAAAATCGGTCCATTTCGGATCTGTACAAATCAAATTACATGTAATAAGTAATGCATCTGAGTACAAAGGGGAAAAAAGTCACATACAAAAGCATCTCCTAATGAAAACCCTACCAGTTTTGTTACCTTCTAAAGACTAAAGCAATACACAACCTGAGTTATTATATACAACCTGATGAAATTCAGCGCTTTATCCTGCTCTGTTTTCATCTTGTCCATCATCAGGTCATTGCCCGCACCATCTCTGATATCCGACCCAGTATCTTCCTGTACTTTCTTCACAGGTTCAAGTCCTGGAATCAGCACAAGGTATTTTACTTCACAATAAATCTTACAGTGGTGCTTGAAAGTTTGTGAACCCTTTAGAATTGTCCACGTTTCTGCTTACATATGACCCAAAACATCATCAGATTTTCACACAAGTCCTCAAAGTAGACAAAGAGAACCCTGTTAAATAAATGAGACAAAAAGAATTCACTTGGTCATTTATTAATTGACGAAAATTATCCAATATTACTGTAAATTCCGTATATTATGTATGGAATATAATACTTGGGCATGTGGTGTAAATCTGAAAATAATCAATGACATGGTGGTGTTATGAAGCAGAGTTAATTCAGTTTTATTTGTAATATTGTAACAAAGCAGATTAACCCTTTATAGGGCACTAATTGAAATACTACGAAATTCAAACTTTCAACAAAATTTGGCAAATCAAGGTCAATAAAGTTGCCATATAGTTACCACGTATGGTTCCTTGTTGGTCTAGGGGAAACAATTTTCAAAAAAGTGTATATGTAAAATTTTTTAAAGAAAATACTTCATTAAATTCAATGGTTTCTTGCCCTATAAAAGCATAATCTGCTAAGCACTTTCATTTCTAACATTGCAAACTGTCAACAAATGTCACACTTTTTATCTGCTTACAGTTACGTTTTTAATGTTGTGGAAGGTTGGTGAAAAAAGGTAAGCTCCTGTTGATTCCCTCACCAGTTACTTTTTATCTGCCTTGATCCATCCGTCTATTATCTATTAGCACTTATCCATCAGGGTTACGGGGAAGCTGGAGCCAATCCCAGCAGACTTCGGTCGAGAGTCGGGGGTTCGCCCTGGGCAGGTCGCCAATCTATCACAGGGCTAACACAGAGACCAGCAACCATTCACACTCTCATTCACACCTATGGGCCAGCTGATCTGCATATTTTGGAAACCAGGGAGGAAACCAGAGCGCCCGGAGGAAACCGACGCAGGCACGTGGAGGATATGCAAACTTCACACAGAAAGGCCCCAGTCAACCAGCAGGTTTGAATCTAGAACCTTCTTGCTGATTGTGTGCCAATGTGATACCCCCTGCCTTGATGTTAATAAAACAAAAACAGATTCCACGCCATCTGTCCTGAAGACTTTCCCATATCAGGAAACGTAAAGTTCGAACTGTATTACATGACAGTGTCTGACGCTGTCCCTGAAGAATCCTTCCACTTCATAAACATCTCAGTTACTGCACAAATGACAGAACGAGCACATTAATATAAACCAGTGACCCGCAGCCGCACTACTGTCCTAGCTGCTGTTAATAGAAACATGATCACCTTATGACCAATCAGAATCGAGAATTCAACAGCTCCGTTGTATAAGAATGTTTACAAGAGATGTAAATCCTCACCGTTCATGGAGTGCTGAGTTTTCAAGGCTTTCTCGCAGAGCTCGGTGTCCACGTTGGTTTTCCCCATAGATTTCACCTGGGGGAAAATCTTAGCGAGGATGTCCGAGCTCCTGGCACAGCGAGGTGTTGCTTCACTGCTGGTCTCTTTGTGAGGTTCAGACCAGCACAGCTGCCGTAGCTCAGAGTCGCTCTCCTCATCAGATCCAGATGAACTGGAAAGTTGAGCTAAAAAGCAATGTGGAGCTCCTGGACATTCACTTGGACCAGCGTCACTCGGAGCGTCGCTGGCGTAGTCCTCATCGGATAGATCCTGACTGTGATCCGAGTTAACTCTTAAGGGATTAGGAGGTGTTGGAGGTTTGGGATCATCCTCAGCACTGGTGCTGTCGCCAGAAGCACTATGGAGCAGCAGCTGCTTCATTTCAGAAGTCAAGCTTAGCGTCTTGGTGCTTGCTCGGTCCAGATCACGCACTCTAACGATGTGATCGTTTACCTTTTTGAAGCCAACTCTTTCTACAAGAAGATGGAGACTTGGGCCATTTTTTTGAGACGAATGTTCCAAAGCTAGACATCCGCCATCATGTGAAGGAACGCTGTTCCCCAGTAGGTTCTCCTGGCCAGATCTCTGATCAGAGAACTTCACTTTACCTTTTCTCATTAGTAACAGATTGTCCAGTGCTGGGCTGTTTCGTTGTTCAATAAGAGGGCTATGGTTTGTCCATCTGCTTTTCGCTCTGTGCTGGACAGCAGATGCTATGGAGGGTCTCTGAAGCAGTGTGGACGTTGTGCTCTCGGAAAAGGGTTGGATTTTCTCTTTACTTTTACTGATTCTAGATCTTCCATCACCTTTACGCAGGAAATTCCTTTTCTCTGTAGGTCTGAGCTGTAGCAAAGGACAATAAACGATGACCTTCTACCAGTCTTCCAATAAATCACACATATTAAATGACGAATCCACCCTAAACCACCGACAAATTAATCTTTATAATTAATAAATGATCTTCAATGGTGTCCAAGATCTAACAAAGTTTAAATTTCTCTTACGTCTATTACATTACCCACAATGCCGTTTGGCTTCCTGCTTATGCCTGCGTCACAAGAGTGATGCAGCGGCGCTTTAGTCCTTTAGTCTGTACTCTTTGCTCAAACAGGGCAGCTTCCAAAGCTTCAACTTTCATGCTAATACCAACATCGATACCATCCTGCTCATCATCTCATAGATTGTTAGCTAGCCAAGCCTAGTCTCTGCTATAACTCAGCTGCTTTGCATTCTGGGACTTTGAGCATCATGTTTGCACTTCACCTCTTCTACACTCGATTTCTCATTAGTGTGATGTCGGCTAATGCAAAACGATGAATTAGAAAAAAAAACTCTCGCGCTTTTGTTTTCAGGAGCTAGAAGCGAAACCTGATTGTTATCCATATATATATGAGATTGTTTTATCCATTACACATCATTGCATCAGAGCAGCACACAACTGTGAACTTCTAACAGGGATAATACAAATTACAGCACTGACCAAAAAATTAGCACCAGAGTCACTAAACACATCGCATACTGTATAGTTCAATATAAACATATTTATCATGTTTCAAGGAGGAGGTTTCATCTGGATGCTAAACTTATTTGTTATACGTGTGCATTTTTTTTTTTTTACCTGTTTATCCTTTTTGCGAAATTCTTTATCCAATTTCAGCTGCTCTTCAACAAAATCTTCAAAAGTCTTCTCCGTCTCTTTGAGCCCTGGCCGGATTGGCCTGGATTATAATAAAATATCAGGAATATGTCATCGTTTCCAAAAAAAAAAAAAGAAAAAAAAAAAAGGGAGTACAGTACAGTACAGTCGGCTGAATTCTACAGAGTGATCCTTTAATTTGACACTTTTTTTTTTTTTATCTTGTTTTCTGTCAATTTTGGCATATGAAAAAAATAACATCGAAAAGATTTTCTGACTCTTTTCAAAGACGCATGATAACAATAAAGCCTTTTGAGATATCAGATGCATGGACAGAGCAGTTAACAGTTAAAATATTTCACATTGAAACTGAATTAATCATCCTGGTCATGGTGGTGGTGAATCCAGAGCTTATCCGTGTCACTGGGTGTGAGGCAGGAATACACCCTGGATATCACACTCATTCACACACTCATTCACACACTTACCCACACACTCATCCACACACTCATTCACACACTCATTCACGAACACTGGTATGTTTTTATAGGTTTGGACAGAATAATACACTCCCAGTCAAACGTTTTTGTACACACTAAGATTTTCTACATTTTCATTGTTACTTAATATTTACCAAAAAAAAAACATTTCTAGACACCCAGTATTCTTTACTAACAAAATTTGAGTGAATTCATCATTTGAGTGCCTTTATTAGCAAGAATCTTTGATTATCTTTGATTCATCAAAGTCGCCTCCTGTAGCAGTTCTAACAGCTGAGCAAATTCGAGGCATTTATTTTTTTCTACAAGGGACATTAAACACTGCTCATTAAACTCATCCCAACACTCCTGGAGCATGGTCCGCAGGTGTGATGCATTAGTCGGCTGCTTCTCCTTGACCTTTTTGTCCAGTTCATCCCAAAAACCAGCTCTTTCATGTTCAGGTCAGGTGACTGTGGTGGCCCGGACATGAGTTTCAGTTTTGAGTCTTCTTTTTCTTTCCTTTATAAATAGTTCTGACAACCTGGAGGTTGCGTTTCGGGTCTGTTGTGTACATCTGGAGCTTATGAAATAAGCGGAAAAGTAGTAAAAACCAGTAGTGCGCGAAAACTTTTGACTGGTAGTGAGGAGTAACTAGAGCTTAGCTACAGTAGGAATTGACTTTTAATTTTCTTAAAAAAAAAAAAACAAAAACAAAAAACAAAGAAGTCTGTAATAAATAAAATATATATATATAAATATAATATGAAACTAACAACAGAAGGGGAAACAGGACACAGACGGGGAAACAGGACACTCAAACTCAAACAGTCTGATGTTCTTAGTTGAATTTTTTTTTAAACATAATACAAATTCTTTTCTTGGTTACTGGTGTGTGTGTGTGTGTGTGTGTGTTTTTTTTATTTTTTAGAGTTGGACAGAATTAGAGATCAACTAAAGATGAATTCGTCTACCTGAAACATAAGCATATGTTGCTTATATCTTGTGTTTTAGTGATCGTCACCTTTCCTCTGGATTCCCCGAGCTTTTTCTCCTGACTCCGAAAGGACTGACTGTGCACGGTTCCTCCCCCGCCTCACTCGACTCCTCTTTAATAGGAGATAAGCGTCTCTGCTCTGGGCCGTCCGTCTGTACAGACATGTGGTCTGGAAAACACAAGAAGAAGAAGAAGAAGAGCTACTGCTTACGACTTATCCTCAGATCTTATACCGTACATACACGCTGTAATGAGAAGTAGCTTCTGGTTTCTTTACTCTCAATGCACATGTGAGGGTTTTTTTTTTTTCTTATCATAGAAGTGAATTTTCTGGAACGGTTATAAATACAGTAGCTGTAGGCAGTGCTTAAACTGTAAACAGGACGAGAGGGACCGTAGTGATCATGTCAACGTGTTTTCTCGCACGTGGGGTTACCCAAGAATGCATTTCATCATGATATTTTCAAAGGATTTCCGATATTGCGGCACTATATCACATTTCCTCGTCTTTATCACAGCACCCTAGTAATGCAAGGGTGCATGTCCATGGGCCAAGCCACCTTTCCATCTCCCCCTAAGTCAACCAGTGGTTTAACCCTTTGAAGTCTGCTGAGATCAGTTTTCTCGGGAATCTCAAATCTGATTTCGCGTCACGTTATCACACCAATGAGATACTAGCATTGCTGCAAAACCTAAAGGTACTTTCTTTCCAAATGAATACACAAAATAATAAACATTTTTTGAGAAGCACCTAAAATAAGTGAAAGATAGCAATGTACAGGTATGTACATCTCTCAGTCACAGCACCTGTCGGACTGCGTGAACATCCAATCCCTTCAAACACCACTTGTTCTATTCACATGCTAAAGACATCATTATCTGTGGCCGTAAGGGGACGGGACAGACCATACAGGAGAAAGTTCACTGTAAACAAACCTTCACCCCGGTCCAAATGTACAGTAGAAGTTAATTCCTTTATTTTGACCGAGGGTAGGTGGAACTCTGTCAAAGGAGATGTGTAAACAAAGAAATGAACAAAAAGGGCAAACAGGACACTTAGGACATTGAACAGATATGAAAGCTTACAAAATTGTCACTAGTTTTTAACTATTAACATTCTGATGTTCTCTGTTCAACTTATGTTTTTTTTTTTATCCTAGTATGAACTGATTTCTACCTCTTTTAGAAATCGAACAGAAGACATAAACTGCTTTTTTCCATTTATTAAATTTATGATCCAGGGATTCAACCTGTTAAAAAACATCTGTGAAATAAATGGACGTGAATCATCCTTTTTAAGTGCACAACACGCTCAAACTTGCTTGGATGTACTCAGTGTCCGAGGAATGTACTAAACCTTGCGCTTCGTCACGATAAAATCACATCGCTATAAATAGCAAAAACCCCACTGTGACACTGTTGTTATAAATCTACTCAGATTTATAGAAGAATAGACGAAATGACCATGCTTGAGAAACGAAACATTCACGGCGTGCAAATTACTTAACCTTTCCGAGAGATCTTTATTGCACAACCATAAACACATCATCAAACATTACTCTGCAAAGGAAAATCCCAGAAAACCGGCTTCATGTAGACCAGGAAGAAATAAAACCTGTCACAGATGACAAATCTGGGACTCTGGCTAGTAGCCCAAGGAGCCGATGACTTTTTCCCCCCTTTGTGCTTGTTCTTGGAATAATCTCATGCTGAGTGGCTGCATAACTCTTGAGCCTGTCGTGACGTGCCTCCTCAGGCATGGGAAGTGCTCTGGTAACAAGTCTGAGCAGTTTTAAGCGGCGGTGCAGAGTCACTGAAGCACACTTACACGGGAGTACAGCTCGGGAAAGACCAAGCAGTATGTATCAGGATCTCAGAAGCATGCAAGAAGACTTTGTTGCTTCCTAGCAGGTTTTCTTGTGCTGAAATTTTCCCAAGACATTGGATTCTCTACTCTAAGGATTGTATTGTAACAATAGTAATACTAATGGAATACCACGCAAGTGACAACTGTACAGCTGGAAGTAAGGATCTGTACACATTCTACTTCTCGGTGATGTTAGTGGAGTTTATCCTGGCGCTTCCTTTGAACCTCACCGTGATCTACCTCTTTATTTTTAAACTCAAATTCTGGAAATCTAAAAGCAACAACATTTTTCTGTTCAATCTCGTCCTGGCGGATATCCTGCTGCTCATTTGCTTGCCAGTCAGGGCGTACTACTTCAAGCGTGGAGAGAGACGGAGTAACAACAACAACATTTGCAAATCGGTCCTCTTTATGCTGTTTTTGAACCGAGGAGCCAGTATCGCGTTCCTGACTATTATTTCCATTGACCGTTACTTGAGTGTGGTCCATCCAGGGTTGAGGAACCCCTTCAAGATTCGGAAACGATCCGTTCTCATCTCTGTTCTGGTCTGGATTTTGCTTATGCCTCTGACCATCCCGTCCATGCTGACCACCTTCGAGTGCTGCAACAGCGAGAAAGAAGAAAACAACGAAAACGACGCCACCATTACCATCAGAGAGCTTGTGTTTTTCACACCGGTTCTCATCCCGTCTATCATCCTGGTCTACTGTGCCATAAGGATCACGAAGAGGCTGAGGCAGAAGTCGGTCGGCGACAGGACCAAGCTGAGACGAGCGGTGTTCCTGGTCACTCTGGTCGTCTTGGTGTTTATTTTCTGCTTTTGGCCATCTGCTGTTTCAAGGCTGGTGCTGTTAATGTATAGAGTAAAGGAGCTACCGGAAGCAGAAGAAATCGCGGTTCAGGTCTACGACGGCCTCATGTGCCTCTCATATCTGGATTGCCTGCTGGACCCGATTGTCTACTGTCTGAGCAGTACCAAGTTCAAACACTTGTATATATCCACGTATCTGCCTTTTCTGATGAAAGGACAACATGTAGAACATCACTGAAGCATCATCATCATGTGCACCAACACATAAATACAAAAATGAGTGAATGCAAGAAGAAACAAACAAAAAAAAACTAAAGCATTTAAAACTTTTTCGAACATTCAACATGAAATTCAGGAGTTTTACTGATATGCTTTTAAACTGCGATCCCATTTTAATATGTTATTTTACATTTGAACAAAAGAAAAAGCATTACTATGTTATTAATTAGTCCTATTATTAATTGTAACATTGTACTGTTTTTTTTTTTTTTTTAATTTATACAATATTACATGCACCAAATTATGTATCATGTGCTGTAAGTCTTTTTGCATTTCACACTTTTATTTTTATTAAACATGCAGGGTTTTGGGATTTTTTTTAATGAAAGAGGTATTTTTTAAATGTCTATAAGTTGCTGCAGTTAGTGGTTGAAATCTGGAAAAAAAATCCGAGCTGTGATGAGTTCACACGACAGAGAGTTTATGGGTATCTTCATGTTTAAAAACTTAGGGCTGTATTCTGAGTAAAGTTACACGCATGTAATGAGGATGCAATTGGATGTATTGGATGCATATAATGCAATTGTGCACATTACAATTCAGACCTCAGGACGTACTAAGAGCTACTCAGAAAGATTGACGTGCAGGAAGGTGTTTAAAATAAAAATATCCTCTGCACCCTTTGCAACTTCATGACCTCGATTTAATATCGTGTGACTTGTAACTGTCATAGCACGATATAAAAAATTGCCAATGAAAAATAATACAATGTGCTGGATCAAGGGCTATTTTATAGCTGTTAAATGTAATTATAAACGTGCTCAATACAACTACAACTATTCATGCAGCAATATAAGGGCAATTTACTGCACAACTATTCGATTCATTTATAAAGAGCCACTTTATTTTTAAAGTTGGCTCTTGAATTGAATGTATGTTACACCACATTACTGTAGGTGGAAAAGATAACAGTGAACTGCGTCTTTAGTCCATATTTTCTAACCCTGATTTTTTCCCCCCCTGGTGCTTGTGTTTAAAGTCAAACAAATAATGCAGGTGATGTTTCTAGGACAGAAAATCATCTTAAGCAGGTGCGCGACCCGATTCGGAATACGAATAACTTCTTATGTTCTTACCAAAACTCTGGAATTAAGTTGTTGACTCTGAATACAGCCCTAGTTAGTTAATTCAGTTATCAATTAAATGAATTAGCTTTGGGAATCCTGAAATCCATAGAAAGTTCAAAAAATTATTAAAATGGGCACACTTTATTTTAAGGAACAAATTTAAGATGTTTGTTTGTTTAAAGCTCACTTTAGACACTTGTAAAAAGGTTATTCACTGTGTTTTAGTCTTCATACGTCATGACATGCATTGCTGCATAAATATGCATCTTTTAGGTGAAAATGAGCAAACGAGCATTCATTGCATTATTAGTTTATTAAACTGCATTATACAAACTATTGAGCATGAATTAATCACCCAAGTCCTCATGTTAGATCTTAAGGTTCTATGTAGCATCAGGTGACTGCATTTTATGGCTTTAAGAATTGAAGAAAAAAAAAAAAAAGTCACTAATACTATAATTTTTATTCCATATTCTGAAGCAGAATTTTAGTTGTCACTAATAAGGGACTAAAAAAATAATCCTCGATAAAAGTTCAATAAACTGAAGTCACTAAACAGAACACAAGAATTTTATTGACTATTATTATTATTATTATTATTATTATTATTATTAT
>JAOVYU010000040.1:10278504-10288727 GCA_025674565.1 Synodontis membranacea | reverse complement strand
TATTATATTAAATAATTATTTCAAATTGTTATGCTTCAATTCTATACGAATTAATTTACTAAAAAACTATACTAATTTTGTACGGTATAGTACAGAAGTGTTTCTGATTAATAATAATAAGAAGAAGAAATTGATCATTTACATAATTACATTTTTTAAAAATAATGAAAACTATTAGATGTTGAGTAAATACCCACTGCCTTTAAAATTTGTATAATATTTATATAATATTTAAATTATGTTAAAATGGCCCTTCTATATATAGTCACTCATAATTCTAAATTAATTACCTGATTAATTCATCAAAAATTCATTCCTATAAATTACCTTTTTTATTTTATTTTAAGCTCTTCTTTTTTTTATTCATAGCTCTTCTTGTCAAAAATTGCCCTGTATACTAAATAAAATGTGATAAGTATACTACGTGTAGTATATAAAGCATAACAACGGCTTAGTGATAAATAATAAATTTCACACCCATTCTTATTAATAATCTACATGAATATGCTTTTTTCCCCCCAGTGATTCCATCTGACATGCAGTTATATTCAGGTCTTACAGCAGGTTTCAGTCCCATCAGCTCTGTTTAGGCAAATAAATTTCCACCATTTCCCAAAAAAGTAAAAGCCACTTTCACTTTATTTCTTTCATTTATTGCAATTCTTTTTTCATGCTGCCAAATATATATATATATGATTGCAGTTAAAATTCCCAAATTTTGCAAGTAAAATTATACTCCTTTTGATTTTCTTCGGCAGAAAGAAAAACAGCAGAAGAGTCAAAGTTCATGTTGCCAAAGTAAAATAATGTGAGAATAATTTTCTTGGTGAAATTGTTGTTTGCAAATCCGCCTTATAGTCACCTCTCACCTAAAGATAGGCTTTAGATGTGACCCTCAGCAGGGCAAAACGCTTGCTGAACACTGATTAGCAGCAAAACACACTTGGAGGAAAAAATGATCCGCCCCCTTCTGCATTCATGAGCTCACAGACAACTCAGTGATTGGCTAGTGTCACTGTGATTGACAGCAGAGAGAGAGAGAGTGTCCCGCCCCTCCCACCCTGAGAGATTGAGCCTCGAGTCAGGAGTAAAATGGTGATTTCTCTTGAACATGACAACTGGTAAAGTAAAACCACTTACAGTATCAGCATGCTGCATAGTCTCTCTCTCTCTCTCTCTCTCTCTCTCTCTCTCTCTCTCTCTCTCTCTCATAGCAGATACAATGCACTGAAATTCAACAATCAGATGTGTTCATTCATTCATTCATCTTCAGTAAGACTGTTATCCTGATCAGGGTTGAGAGGATTCCCAGAACACGAGAGGCCAACCCATCACAGCAATCAGAAGTTAGTGTTTAACTTAACTATTTAACAGGAAACATCAATAATATAGCTTGTTATAGGTTGTTATATTCTGTACCCTTGCCAGAATTCAGTGCATTATTTTTGTTCTGAACGCACCCTCCGTAAATTCACTGTTAGCGATCCCTTCAAACCCATCTCAAACTTTTTCTTCGTTCGCACATTACACGTGAAAGCTTTCTCTTTCCTTCGCAGCTGCCTATGAGACGGCTGAGACTTTTTCAGCTCCATTACATACAGAATGACCGTATGATTATTACGGATCGGTAAAAAGGATTCAAATTATATATACTTTGGCAAAATATCTTCAATTTCAAGTCACAGTTTGGCCTGTAATGTCGCTGGATTGGTGCTAAAATGGTGACTCGCTACATGGTGCAGAGAATTCTGGGTAGTGTCCGATGACCCCTTTAAAGCAATATGATGGTCCTGAGAGGGGTCACTGTACCTTGTAATTATAAACTATATCTAGCTACAACTAAAGGGATTTGGCGCAACAGTAAAGCGTTCGCCCTGTCATCCGAAGCTCGCAAGTTTCAGTCCTGATGATGACACAGCTATCCATAGACGGAGGTCCATGAGAGCAAAATTGTCTGAGAGGGAGGGATGTTACACTCGCTTTCCCCTGTCAATCATAGTGCCACTAGCCAATAATGAGCATCTGGGAGCTTTTGAACTGCATGTAAAAGATGGAAGATAGCGCTTTTATTTTTCAGTGTGTCTCAAAATAACACACAAAGCCTTTATTTATTTATTTATTTATTTATTTATTTATTTATTTATTTTTGTTCACTTTTAAGCAACATTATGGGATAAAACTTCCCCCATAATTCCCAGGCATATTGAAAAGCATGTAAATGACATATTAATTTTTACCAAACAAGTTACATGCACACGTATGTTAGATCATTACAGTGTGATTACAGATTTCCGCGAGATTTCAATGCTAAAGCGTACGACTCCGTTTTGTAATGATATGTCAGAGCTGCCAGCTTTCCATCACCGTGCTGAATTCACTCTGCCATAAAGTGTCGTCTTTAATTACACTTCTTGGTGTCAAGATGTAATTGTAAGCACGTGTACGGCGAATAGCAAAAGGCCCAAATTCGAAAACAGACGGAGCGTTTTGAATGCGTTGCCGCACACAAGTCCGGGCACCAAGCCACATTCCGACCGGTGCTAATCAAAGGCGATGACCCTCCCTGGCAGTGCCGCTGCTCGGAAGATGCAGTCCGAGGGACTGGTACATTGAAATCATGGAGTGTCTACCGTTCATGCCACGCGGTCCCACTTTAACCAGACCATCATGTGGACGAAACGTTCAGTGTGTTTACAGATATGCCCCTGCGACTTCCAATCCAGCATGTTAGCACTCGCTTGTCGTCGCCTTGAAACACTTCAACGCACAAGTGGATGCCGGGTTTGCATCTGGCTGCTGTTTGAGAGTTTGTGCCGATCTCCCTCTGGTAATTGCTGGTATGTGGACATCGCTAAATGCCTGAGGTGTGAAACGACTCTGAACGACATTCGGTTCATCCACAAGTGCTGCATGGCTGGCGATTCTCACTCCTTCACCGCTGGCATTTATCACGTCAGTCACCATCAGCGGTGGCAGTGTAGATTTGTGACAGGGAAGCGGGAACACCAATACACCACTGAGCGCTAGTAAACATTTTGTTTTGTCATTAAACTCATCGTTAACAAAACTTGTGAAAGAATGCTGGTTAATTTAGATAACGCAGGTCGTTTTTTTAAGGTCGGTGTGCTACCGAGGCCCTGGAAATCCTGAGGAATGGTGCTGATCCTTGATAATCGGGTTTTGTTAAACCTTTAGCACACAGGCGCGCTCACGACAAAGCCTGGAGCTGTTCATTCCCATCACGGAGAGACAGCGTGTCCTGAATAAACAGCTGTGCTCAGACGGGCAGGCCACTGCACACTCGCATTATTGTTTTATTGCACACAGATGGTCAGGAGTCACCTTAGCCATGAAGCTGCTTAATCTGATACATCAAATCTTTCTTATTTATCATCATATGTGGTGTAATGGCGATGGGTTTTGCTTATTATTAACCAATTTATACCAATGAAAGAACATTTTTCTTATTTACAACTAGCAAAGGAATGCAGTTGTACAAAAGACGATCCTTTTTTTTTTTTTTTTTTTTTTACTTGACCTCATGTCCTGCAGCTTCGTCCAGGAAAGATTTTATTTCTTTAAATACTTATTGTGAAAGATTTACATAGTTACTAACAGCTAATAGTTTTTAAATAACGAATATTTATAGGCAAAAATAATTCTGTCTGCATCTTCATTTACTGTACAGAAACAACATGCAATAAAACAAGTTGTTTCTTTAAATTTTTATTTTATTTTACCTAGTTTATTTATTTAGCTGGTCTGTTAGTTAGTCAGATAGTTAGTTAGTTAGTTAGTTAGTTAGTTGGTTATGTGGTTAGTTAGTTAATTAGTTAGGTGGTTAGTTTGTTTATTTCTCATTGCAAAAAAAAAAAAAAAAAAAAATTCACGTTGACTGACACCGTTATCATGTTTCACGTTTATTTTTATATACATCTATCTATCTATCTATCTATCTATCTATCTATCTGTCTGTCTGTCTGTCTATTTATTTATTTATTTATTTATTTATTTATTTATTTATTTATTTATTTATTTATTTCCATACGTACTTACTTATTTCTTTCCAGTTACACATTGGCAGAAATTTAATACCTTCTTTCCACCTCGAATGTCTCATTCAAGAAGATGATTGTTTGATAGCCTTTACAGATAAATGCCTCGATGCGGGGTGCATAATGAACGTGGGACTTTCAAACGTCCTGTCGCAGTGCTACATTGGAGGTGTTAACTCTCAAATGGTGGTGTCACATTTCACTGTTCTATAAGTTCCCTACATGTCAAGTGGAGATGAATACGGTTTAAAGAAAAGAGGAGAGTCCAAAGGTCTTGTCCTGGGAATTCCTAACATAGCTGATGCACTTTACTACAAAGGACCTGGTAAAAAAAAAAAAAAAAAAAAAAAAAAAAGAACGAGAAAGACGAACAAAAAGGAAAAAAAAGAAATGAATGAAAAAACCTTGTAGAAAAAAGAAGACTTTTTGTAACATTTAAGAACAAACGCGAACAAACCTAGACGCTCGTTTTCTTCTCATCTGATTTTGTGTGTGTGTGTGTGTGTGTGTGTGTGTGTGTGTGTATCAAGAAGTACTATTTTAGCTGTTTAAATACACTTGTCTAAGGTATGTGGGTTTGGCGGAAAATTGTGCGGAAACGTGACATGTAAGCCATGACTGCCTGTGCGTAAGAATTTAAACATATGTAACTGCCAAAATGTTGACACGCATATTAAGGGGAAATGTGGTGACACGTGGAGCCTGTAAAATCAGGTGACGGGATCCATATACACTCCTGAAGTTGAAAGCTTGAAAGGCAGTTAGCTTTAAATAGATGTGACATTTCACCTGCAGAAAGGCTTGTGTTTCTTCCAGACCCTTGCGGCTGTGTTTACGCTCACCTTGATTTCCTTTTCGGCTGCAGCCATGTGCGAGCTGCAAGAAGCCGTCACGTCTGCGTGCGGCGCCCGGCGCTCTAAATGAATCCGAGCGCGCTCATAAATACGAGACGTTTCCTTGGACTGTCGAAATACAAGCATCAACATATCGGATGACGCGCAAATTAACAACGTACCCGTTTTGTCACTGCTACAATTACCGAGTAAACCGCGTGCCTCGTCGGAGAAACAGCTGCCGGGCGTTCTGTGGATCTCTTAGGCTGATTTTTCAAATGCACGGTCCTCCAGGGACATCCAGCTTGCATGTTAAGATATTAAGCTTAACAGGCTGAAATCGTTTACATGTGAAGAGACGTACTCGTGTGCTGATTAAAACAAGCTGCCAATCTGACAAGTACCGCTTTTCACATGCATCGTTCAGAAGTATCAAGGTTCCTTTAAAGCAGATCCAGCCAGGAAATGTGGAGTAAGGCCCGATACGTAGCTGAACAGAGACAGCATTTGAAGTGGCTTGCCACACACTGAGCACACGAGTCGGAGGAACTCCGCATTCCCCGAAATTAAGAAATGGAAAAGCTAAATTATACTCATATGAGCTCATGCTTACTATATTCTTCCACGTTCAAGGACCTCCTCGGTGTATACTGTAGACGCACCACTTTACAGAACCTACCAGGAAAATGACAAGTTTCACCTTCCAGTGACATCATTATTATTTAACGCCTTGCTAAACCTGAATCGTACTCTAACCGTAACCTAAAGACACTAAAATGAATCGTTGCAGCTTTTAGTCCTTGTAAATAAAAACTGCATTTTTTTTTTTTTTTGGAAGCTACAAAAGGTCAACGTAAAGAAGACCAAACGCAGATCACTAGATTCCTTAATATCCTCGTGTCATTAGCATGGATATTGTGTTCAACTTATTCTATGCCGAAAGACTCAATGCTTTCAACCTTGTTAGTTATTTTAGTGGAAAATATTGCCATTGCCAGGAAAGAAATGGAAAAAACATGTGGGAAAAAAGTGAGATTGTTGTATTGTTTGAGTGTTTGCATTTGTTGTCTAGTTTTACAACCATGGAATACTGATTGTAAAACAGCATAAGCTTTATCATGCACATGTCCTGACTCTGACCTTTGCCAACTTGCACTCCAAGTATAGACTATACAGTATATACAGTCCTGCATGTGAAAGTTTGTTGTGAGTTCTCGGGTAAAATTCTAAATAACAATGACAAATAGTGAAATCAGGAATTCCGAAATTCCCCCCACTAACATTATTTATGGAAATAATTAACATTAACAAGCCTTCGATTTCAACGCTAAAATGCTATAAGCAATGTTAACAAAACATCATTTTAAACTATAACCAAATAAAGTCCAGGTCCATAGCTGTAAAGTCAGCGTCAACTCCCAATGAGCATAAATCATGTCCAGCATCCCCAGGTCTAATCATAGTCAAATGCAAGGACCCAGAATCTATAGTCCGAGGTATATAGTCTAAATCAAGTACAGAGTTCCTAGATCTAGAGTCCGAGTCAAGTGCAGATTCCCCAGCTCTAGAGTAAGCTAAAGAGACTGAATAAAGTCCACATTCCCCACAAGTCTAAAGTCCAGAGTCCCTCGCTCTATGTCAGAGTTCCTTCCTCTAGAATCTGATGCAAGTCTAGAGTCTTAATCCACAGTGTCGAATCCAGGTGCAAGTTCCTATGCTTTAAGGCCCAACTTGTGTCTAAAGTTTCAAGAGTTAACAACTTTAGCATCTGAGCCCAGCCAAAAGTCCCTATTTCTATAATCTGAGTCGATTAGAGTCATCCAAGCCTTATTTGAGTCCGGAGTATAAAGCAGTATAGTCCAAGTTGAGTCCAAAGTTCCTAGCTCCAGTGCCCAATTCAACGACAGAATCGAGCTTAGAATCCCAAAACTCTGGACTCCAAGTCCAATTCAGAGTCCTTAGCTTTAGAATCTGAGTCGAGTCTAGATTTCCGAGCCGTAGAGTCCAAGCCGCGTCTAGATTCCCAAACCATTGAGCACAAGCTGTAGATTCAAAAAAGCTGTAGAGTCTCAAGCCTGTCAAAGCCTTGGGTTCTTGGTAAAGTCCATATTCCAAAGTCATAGCATCTGATTCCCAGAAGCTCCGTGCATTTTTGAGTCCTATGTGAGTTGGCTAAAATATATATATGAGTAACTACTTCTCTGGTGGTAAAGAACAAAAAAAGACAAAAACCTAAGGCTTCGTTGCTAGTCGTCAACTTGCTATATCACACAGCCTATTTAAGTACACTAACTTGGAACAATATGCGAAAAGCGCTTCTTATGAAAGCTCAAGACTGACGGATTACAGCGGTCTTGTAAATGTATTACTTGTCACAATGGATGACATGATCTCAATAAAATCTTGGAACAGACTGCATGATAACATACGTTCTCCATTAACAACACATTATCAATAGAGTCGCAATTAAAGAAAATCACTATGCTCTGCTTGGGCAGAAAACGGGGCGCATGAACAGAAACAAGCCCGTGGTTTAATAGCAGCAATGATACGCCTTGAGAAAACACGTTGATGAAAATGAAGAGGACGAGTTTGGATAGGTAAAGAGGCCCACATGAAATGCCCAATCTTCAAAAGTGAGATTAATGTAATAAGAATATTTTTTCTGCTTGCTTTCCAGCTCAGTGTACGAGGGGCCGGGAATGTTGGCTGGTGTTATTATACTAATCAACCTGATTTGTATTTGTAGCTGTCGCATTACATTTTTGTGTATTCTTACTGTATGTTATCCTTCTATTGCTGATGAGCATTGTAGCAGTGCTCACTCTCTGAGATTTGAAATTAAAGAAGTTTGTTGTTTTTTTTCCAGAAAGGCAGTAATTTGGACACCGGTAAGCAAGTCACACGATGTTCTAAGATCGCTGAACTCGACTCACAGCCAAAGATTTTGTTTTCTTTTTTTTGTGCAGTTTTTTTGTCTGCAACAGTAAATAGTACTGTGTGAAACAAACTTTAGATGAGGTGTTGGTTATTCTGATACCGTGTTTTCATGCAGCAGTTCTCTTACGGTTATTGAATTCATTGGGTCAGAAGGTTTGGGGTTCAAACCTCAGCAATGACAAGTTGCCTCTGTTGAGCCCTTGAGCAAGGCCCGTAACCCTTTCTTCTCCAGGGGTGCCGTATCATTGACTGACCCTGTGCTCTGACCCCAGCTTCCTAACACTTCTTCTTCTTCGTCTTCTTCTTCTTAAATCATTGCTGTGGTTGCATGATGTCATCTTGACCACACATGTAGACAGTCTAAGAAGTCTGCACTGAGGCGCACATTGTCAAGTGCAATTCACAATCCCCGATCTCCACACACACCAGCATAGATTCTGACCGCTTCCACACACTCGTAAAGACGTTGTAATTAGCATTCCGGTTGTGCAAAAGTGCCGATTCACAGACGTGTATCGGTGGTTACACTGGCCAAGACCCATCCCTCTCGTCTACCGATGGAGCAAATGCATTTGGTTTAAAGTAAGAGTGTGTGTTGGGAAGCGTGTTCAAGCACTGAATCCCACACAATACCAGGATTAAGTATCATCCATTCGGTGTGTCAACAGTTCTCTGTCTTCAAACGCCCGAGCACTTTTTCATGTCCTATGACCTCTGGATTTGCTGTGATAATAGCAAACAAACACAGCGTTACCTTCGCAGGTAACCTAAAACCCTCCTACTTCCTCCTAAAAGCCGAGCTGCAGCCATTAGGCCTGGGCCCCAGGGTGCAGGAGCTTTACGGGCTGAAATGAAGGAGAGGAGACCTGGCGATCCTAATGGAGCTCAGCTGCATTAACCTGAAAGGTGCAGCTGCAGACGAAAAGGAGGGAAATCCTTAGGAAGAGAGAGGTAGGATGAGAGGTGATTGCTGAGGTGTGAAGATGAGTGCACGGAGGGCATGGGATTTTCACGCTGCACAACAAAGTAAAAAAAAAAAAACCATGAAAGCGAATGTGTGCGAAAGCCTGAAATGGATTCCGATTTTTCACAAAAGATGTCGTGCACGTGGATACCTGGATGGAAAAGCAGAACGAACACAGGAGAAGAAATTCTTTGCATTCATCATGTACAGCTTACAGTTAACATTATTAAACCGCATTATGGTTGCCAGTTAACAGAAATTAACCTGTGTTAGTGAATTAATTAAAACCTATGAAAAAAAAATATGTTCATAAAGAACATAATAAACAAACAGGTTAGTTTATTTTTAGGAATTAATTAATATTGGTCACTAAATGTTGATAACTTACTGAGCTCAAGTATCTGGGTATAAAAAATTGTAAGCCAAGAACAGCTTTATAATGGTCACTGTGGATTCATTTTTGTCACTGATGAACAGCTAACATCAAGCTAATGTATATTATTTATGGATTCTCAAATCTGCGCGGTCAGAAGGTGTCGATTTTCTACAACAGCAGCTCGGACAGGGCACTTACTCTGGATTCTCCAGTTTCCTCCCAAAACTACACCAGTAGGTGGTCATGCTAAAACGGCCCTAGGTGTGAATGTGCGTGTGTGCGTGTGAGTGTGTGAGTGTGTGTATGGTGCCCCGGTGATAGACTGGTGCCGCATCCCTGGTGTATTCTCACGTTCCTGGGATTGGCTCCGGATACTCGGCTATCGTGACCAGGATAAAGTGCTTAAAGAGGATGAATGATGAATAAGACCACGTGTAAAACTGTGGAGCTTGCAGAGTTAAAGATGGAGCAGATGAGCGTCCATGTATTTCTTTATTTATTTATGTGTGACATAATGTACATGACATCCACAGAGGCAGAGATTGAGGCTGGCACAACAGTCGCCTGTCGTGGGACTAGAGCAGCAGCGTGCGCACACGCGGCGTTTTTCATGGTTAGAAAAACAGCGGTGCACACGTTGTCACTGGTTGTCATACATGTAGCGGCGTCGCTGGCGGAGACTTGGCCGTGTAAGAGGGACAGGTGGACATAGCGGCTGTCAGGCTGCTGGAGATTGATGCAGTGGGTCATTGTGGAGCTGCTGGTGTCCTCTTACTGCACAGACAGCTGCTCTGAGGAGATGCACTGTCCTCTTACAGCAACACACACACACACACACACACACAGAAGTGCATTTACCTCTTTGTGAGGACCTCCCATTCATGTCTATGTGCATAACCTTAACAAACCCTAACACTAACTGTAATTCTTACCTAGCCCTAACCTTAACCGCAAGTTACCAAACCATATACAAGACTTTGTGTGTGTGTGTGTGTGTGTGTGTGTGTGTGTGTGTGTGTGTGTGTGTGTGTGTGTGTGTGTGTGCTCGTCTGCTT
>JAOVYU010000040.1:10232097-10251631 GCA_025674565.1 Synodontis membranacea | reverse complement strand
CATTTTTATTGATGATTATGTCTAATTGCTAATGAAAGAATGGCTCAAAAAAAATTAACTTGTATTACATTTCTTGTATAATAATATACGGAATAAGTTGGGAGAAGAAAAAGAAAGGGAGCTCTAAGGGTAAACAAGGTAAAATAAAATAATCAACCTTACTATTCATTTTTGTGATTATAATTATACTGTACATATTAACTTTTAATGGTTTAAATACATTTCTACAATAATGAGCTGATTTCCTCAATTAATGACGTGTATAACTTTTAATACATGTGTAAATGTCATTTTATCAACCATAACTACCATATAGGTCACTTTGTAGGTGTAGAATTACTGACTGTAACCCATCTGCTACAAAGTATTGACCCCCCTCTTCTCTATACAGCAAAGATACAGGAACCTGAGCGAACAGCCATTATTCAGGTGGTGGTGGTACAGCACAGCAATACTGAATCCTCAATTACGATTGGTCAGAAGATGTTGATTCATTTTCTATAAGAGCAGCCCTGACAGAATTATATTAATGCACTCTTTCTAATCGTTATCATTTCTATAGTAATGACTTGGGCAGAGACTTGTATGGTGGAAATATTTATTCAAGGAGTCTCCAGTGTGACGGCTTTATAACAGTCAGTGATAAAGCTGTAACTTTTAGGAAAGTTTTTTGTAGACAGGACGTTGTGTTTTGCTGATTCTTGGTAAGTTTTGGTGATTAACTTCAAGAGAAAATGAGGAAATGGCTGTCTGTAGCTGCTATAGTGTAAGTGATAACAGGGACTAGCTAGTTCACTGACATTTCTAACAGGAATAAAGCATTGTTATAGGACAAAAACTTCTGTTTAGGAACAGTAAATCTGCTTCATCACACCACTATTACACTGTTGATTATTTTCCTACAGCAGCACAAGCCAAGTGTTTTATTCCTTACTTGAGATTAAAGCGAATCTTTTTTTCTGTTCACCGTTGGCTGGAGTATATTCTCATCGCTGGCTCTTTTTCGTTGCTAGATGACATCCGACTACAAAGTGAACTAAATTAACAGGCTCCGTTTACCACATCATACTATAACAGGTTATCTTTAAGACAAAAAGCCTAGATGACGAGAGATGTGAGGGCAGACTTTGTGGTGTGTTTGTGTGTGTGTGGGAGGTCTGGGCTCTTCACACCAGGGTGTGGGCTGCGTTCACCACACAGCGTTCCTGCTCATTCTGTTCTTGTGTCCCGGCTCACACCAACATGCGAACGTGGCATGTGCATCAAAGCAGCATGAAAGCATGCAAGAAGCTTCTCTCATCTCCAGAGCTCTGGGCTTCCTTGCTTCGCCAAAAATTCCATACATGTCTCTTCATGCAGAATGTTAACTGCAGAGATGGGGGAGTTGTGCTCACCAGGTAGTCTGTTCCTTGTGTTTGTGTGTGTGTTTGTGTGTGTGTGTGTGTGTGTGTGTGTGTGTGTGTGTGTGGTGGTCACAGAATATATCACTCAACAAATCTCTCAGACTCGAGAGACAGAGTTAAACTTCTGTAGACGAGTAACATAATGAGTCTAAATCAGCTCGAGACGGAATATT
Source organism: Synodontis membranacea (assembly GCA_025674565.1). Taxonomy (NCBI): domain Eukaryota; kingdom Metazoa; phylum Chordata; class Actinopteri; order Siluriformes; family Mochokidae; genus Synodontis; species Synodontis membranacea. The sequence goes on along the minus strand of JAOVYU010000040.1, from coordinate 10,250,055 downwards.
TCCACAAAGCATTAAATATCATTCGTAATTTATGATTACTGCCTCATCATTTCTTAGATCATGATCGTATTGAATGCTTTAACACTAGCACTAGTACAAGCTGTGTAAATGCGTACACACGCACTCACTCATGTATTTAAATATCACGTCGCCCCCTGGTGATTTTAACACCATCCTTTACCATATACATTTAAAGGAAGCATGTGTAAGTGCATGCTATTTCTCTCATTAAAGGAATACTCTGGTGTTTTCCAACCTAATTTCTAGTTACCACACCTGTAGTACATTTGATCACCACAGATAAGAATTTCTAAACATTTCTCTCTCCACCGAGAAAACAACTCCAAACTCACTTATCATGAAAGTCTAAGGGCAGATGTTGAGCTTCATCAATAAATGTTTGATGAACTGATTTTTAGAGAATGTTTCATCAGTTATTAGGCATGAGACTATTTTTAGGAGGACGTGTTGGTGGTTAGTCATGTAGTGCTTTTTGTTCAGGTGGTATATGAATACCAAAAATCCTTCAGCGAAGGAAAAGGAACCAACTGTGTTTCTCCAGTGTTGGAAACAAAAAACGAAAAAGATAAAGTGTATACACCGATCAGGTATAACATTATGACCACCTGCCTAATATTGTGTTGGTCTCCCTTTTGCTGCCAAAACAGCCCTGACTTGTCGAGGCATGGACTCCACTAGACCCCTGAAGGTGTGCTGTGGTATCTGGCACCAAGATGTTAGCAGCAGATCCCTTAAGTCCTGTAAGTTGTGATGTGGGACCTCCATGGATCAGACTTGTTTGTCCAGCATGTCCCACAGGTACTCGATTGGATTGAGATCTGGGGAATTTGGAGGCCAAGTCAACACCTCAAGCTCGTCGTTGTGCTCCTCAAACCATTCCCGAACCATTTTTTGCTTTGTGGCAGGCTGCATTATCCTGCTGAAAGCGACCACATCTATCAGGGAATACCATTTCCATGAAACAGTGTACATGGTCTGCAGCAATGCTTAAGTAGGTGGTGCGTGTCAAAGTAACATCCACATGGATGGCAGGACCCAAGGATTCCCAGCAGAACATTGACCAAAGCATCACACTGCCTCCGCCAGCTTGCCTTCTTCCCACAGTGCACGTGCCATGTGTTCCCTAGGAAAGAAACGCACACGCACCCGGCCATCAACGTGATGTAAAAGAAAACATGAGTCATCAGACCATGTCACCTTCTTCCATTGTTCTGTGGTCCAGTTCTGATGCTCATTGTTGGCGCTTCTGGAGGTGGACGGGGCACCCTGACTGGTCTGCAGCTATGTAGCCCCATATGCAAACTCCGATGCACTGTGTATTCTGACTCCTTTCTATCAGAACCAGCATTAACTTCTTCAGCAATTTGAGTGTGATGTTATTACATCTTAATAGTAACACCTTTAGACCAGCTCATCAAGGTGTTTTTAAAATAGCTGAGCATTAATTCTCTATTTTACACTTTGACTTGAACACAGGAGTGTTTTGGCTCTGACACGCCATCTAGTGGGTGTTGCTTTTATATGTACTGTACATAAACTGCACAGGCGAGTATGTGAACAATGTTGCTTGCATTGCCATTGCTTCTGCACATCATAATGTGTCACATTTAATTTGGGCGTAAGCATGTAATGGTTGTAGGTTTTTATTTGCTCTGTATAGAAGGATATTTCTAAACCTTTGTTGACGGATTTGAACAACTGTCTTTTTGTAATTCCTGTACAATCTCAGAAAAAAGGGTACATTTTTGTAGCTTTAGTACAATTTAGTACTGGAAAGGTATATGTAGTGTTACTTAAAAAAAAAAAGAGCTTTACCTTTAAATGGTTAATTACGTACAGTTCATCCACATTTCTAGGTGAAAGATGCATGAAAGTTACTGAAGATAAGGGTACCACCTTAACAACAAGCAGGGATACTGTTTAGTACCCTGAAAAGAAAAAATCACTTCTAATGTAACTCTAGGGGCAGTTGTTGATTTTCGTCAACCGACTACTCTTATGGTAAGACTTGACTGCAAATCTCCTCCTGAAAACAAGTAATATGTTCAGATTTAGAGCATTAACTCTAACAATTGTCTAAAGCAGCGGTTCCCCAACCTTTCTTGTACCACGGACCGGTTTCATGTATGAAAATATTTCCGCAGACCTGGTAGAGGCGCGGGGGTTCGGATAGCGGGTGTGGAGCTTGTGTATCACCTGTTGTGATGAACCCGGAACTTAGGTAGGAATCTTGGTATTTTTATTTAAATGAAGCTTTTCTTTTTGCTGGCAGTCTGTGACCCTTCTGCTGTCCCATCGTTTGCTCGTTCCTTCCTGAAAAAGCTCTCCAGTGAATTTTGGTTTTGGCTCATTTTTTGTCAAGGGTTAGCTTATGTGGCTGATGCGTGAAAAAACAGTTGCTTTTCAAAATAAGATCTGGAAGACTAATGAAAGAAAAATAACCATAATTCCAACCATAAAATGTTACCAAATGATCCACGGACCGGGGGTTGGGGACCTTTGGTCTAAAGAAATTAAGAAAAATGCTTCACATAATTTTTTTTTTTTTTTTTTAGACGAAGATTAATAAATGCCCTTGGACTGCTATTATAAACGAGTTTCTTTTTTTGTTCCTGAGGAAAATTTGTTTATTTTAATTTTTTATGGTATTTCTCATTAGCACAGACGAACCAAGTTGAAATGAGCAAATAAGTTTATTCCAATATTGTTATGCAGTAAATACCGATATGACATTTATACCAAACCTTTCAGTAGACATGTGCCGACATAAGGTCTTCCAACGTGTTTGTTCAGAAATGGCATCGAGAACACGGCTATGGGATTTCCTTAAGGAAACTTCTCTTCTGAACGGGATACCAGACGTACAAATGCTGACTTGTAATGCTCCCTATATAGGAGCATTTAATAGCAACTGAGACTAATATCACAGTACATGAAATAACCGATCGGCACATGCCTAGGCTTGCAGAAACATGGATCATATGACAAGCAGGAAGTTAACGATCACCAATAAACCGTATGAAGTACAGGCGGATTTTAAATGCAGGCTTGATGCTTTCGGTTGGCGTTTCCTGTGGCATGCGGCGACAGTGCGATCGAGTTAAAGAGAATTTTGTCTCGCCGCACACAGAAGATCCACTCCATAAGGTCGACAAGCTGATTGTCTGTAAATTGCCTCTTTGTATAAAAAAAAAAACAAAACAAAAAAAACAGAGTTTCCAGAGTCTGGTTTAGAAAAGAAGTTGAGTTCAAGCTCTGTAAAATGTCTCAGAGGAGAACAGCAGGTAAAACACCGGTTCAGAGATTTTCCTATTGAGCGAATGATGGAGTAGGTCTAAAAGTAATAATTTAGATTTGCTGATATTTTACTGCTGGACACACAAAAGACATCATCGCTGCTGTCAGAGTCGGAGGAGAGTGTTTTGCGTGTTACAGTTTCTCAGATATGTGGCTTTTTTTTTTCTTATTAGCTTAAAAAAAAAAGAGAGAGAGTGTGGAGAGGGATCAACTTTAGAGCTAATACAATGCAAGTGATAACAGCAATTACGTTGTTTTGCGAGGGGGGAAAAAAAAAGACATTCTATGAGACTAAATGTCTGACATTTCATTCGTTAATAAATATAAACTGTTAGTGTACTAGATGTTAAAATCATCAACCGACAGTAACTATTGTATATTCCTGTAACAGCATGTCTTGCTTCTTTGTTAAGTGATTTATAAACAATGGAGCTCTTTTTCTGTTCACACACATATTGCACAATCTCAGGTCAGCTCACTGGTACCTTTAGAATTCAGTTTTTCTTTAAGTTTGTTTGTTTTCCACTCCCACTCAAGTGGTACCTCTTATTTCTTAAACTAAAACAACAGACAAACTGTAAACCAGGCTGTTTCGTATCAGCTCCTGATTCCACTTGTCACCTTTTACAATATTCCTCTAATGGAAATAAAATTTTTTTTAACTTTAAATGGTTTTTAATCAGTTAAAGTTGGCAGAACACTGTAGTTAATCAACCGAGAACCCCGGCCTCTGAGTAGAAGCTAGCTAATGGTCGGGGGGGTTTGATTTAGCTAGCTGGAACACAACAAATCTTATTTTAAGAACGACAAAAATGTCGAATGATGAAGGAAATGAGACCATGTTATAGAGAATATCAACATTTACCTCAGATCTGGTGTCAAATTATTGAAAAAACGAACGTATGTGGCTGAAATTACACCTATAGTTAGTGTAGCTCGCTAACAGGATTGCTGAGGGGTTCCATATTATAAGCACGCACATGTGAACTCTGTGACAGTCAGGAATAACAGAACAGGTCATTATTCACATTTAATCTTCTAAACTCTTACAACACCACCTAAGCTCTTAGAATCATAACATACAATGTTGTTTTTTTTAACACGTCTGAGGCAAATGTTGATATTGTCTATGAATTGGGAACATTTTCCAGCACCGTTCTGCATTTACATTGTCCTCAAAAGGAACTGTTCGTTAAGTCACTAACATTTTCATGTGTAATACGCATCCTCAGAGCCTTTTACTTTAATAACTGTTTTATACACTCAGATACTGCAGAAAAAATTTCAGAAGCTGAATGAAAAACACACACACACACATGACTGCTCAGTCAGGCTATTGGGTGGTGTGTGTGTGCACAAAACGTCTGCTATCTATATTCTGTGATCGTTCGGCCCGTTAGTCCCTCAGAGACGCCTCAGCTTTTTTGTGTCTGCTTGACGCAACGATGCTGAGAGAACATCACAACACGACAGCAGCAGACTAAACAAACCTGAGCTGCATCTCACGTCACACACTAACATTCAGCAGATCCTCTGCTTCACATGCATATTTAACAAACCTCAAAATTTATAGTTGAGGCCGAAGTATGTGATTTGAGACACAGCTTTCTGCTACAACATATAATATGAGTGAGGAACGTCCACAAAACAAGCTAACAGACATCTTAGGCGTTTTGGGAAAAACAGGAACGTACTGGTTTATAGGTTATGGCTAACATTTAGCTAGTTGTCATGGAAACCCGTTGTCCATACTGCAAAAAAAAAAAAAAAAAAAAAAAAAAAAGAGAGAGAGAGAGACACCTAATTAAATTACCTAAAATCGTGCAACTTCTGCCAGTTTCAAACTAGTAGAAATGTTTATAAATAGGCTTAATAGTTACATTAAGAGAAATATTAGATACATTCTACTAATTTACACTTTCTAAGATTCAGGTTTTTTTTTTTTTTTTGCATTAGGGACGTGTGGGTTCTGACCTGCCCTCTGGTGGATAGAGTTTTAAATCCTCCAGATGTGTATAATGTACACAGACCAGTTATTATGTGAGTAATTATACTCTAGCAGCTGTAGACGTGTGTGTGTGTGCAGTTACCTGTGAAATATTAACACCAGCCGTACACTATGTGATTTAGCACTTATATTAAAGTTAATTTCTGGAATATAGATGTGTGTTCCGGGCTTCTAAAACCATTCTGATGTCGCTGTGGATGAATTCTAAAAAAAAAAAACAAAAAAAAGAAAACAATAACAGACCAGATGAGAAATTTAGTTGTGGTCAAAATTGTTTTTGTTTTCTTTCCCACTTTGATGCTTATACTTCAAGAAATTCTTTTTTTTTTTTTAAAATCGAGGTGGAAAATGCTATTAATTATTTTCCAACCTTGCCTCGGTTATCTTCCTACAAAGATCACGGTGTGTTATGTTTAACAAATGTGGCAGTAAAAACAATCCGTCTGTTTAAAGATCACCAAAACCTAGCTAGCCTTGTGTGATTTCCTCACGCACGCTCAGTTTGATCAAGTTCCTGTAGAGCGGCATGCCTTCGCTACACATACTTGCGTGATATTCATTCATTCTGGTTCTTACCATACAAAGTTGTTGTTTTTTCCCCCACACATGTTCTATACTGATAATTTCATTGTAGCTACGCTGCTCATGTACAACTGTCTTACATAATCTGGATTTAGGATCCAATCAGGGCAGGCTTGGGTGCGGAAATGGCTGTGATTGGTTAACTATGGAAGGCAATGAAAATAAAGGAGGCGGGCCTTACTGCAATCTCAGCTCTATTCGTGTTCTTGGAAAATGAACTACCCGCTTAGCTGGACAAACCCCCTCTTACCCTGGACAATAAAGCAAATTATAATCACGTATATAATAATAATTTCACATATCGTTCAGCTCTAGGCTGAATAATAACATTCCACCAACCCTTCCCCGTAAGTAGAGGAAATAACACCTTTTTTCATACAGGAAGACACTATAACGACATACATACATATGACACAGAAAAATCAGTTATGGGTCAATCCGTGTGAAATCACCAGAAGCCTCCAGACTTTAGTTTCTGACATTCAGAGGCTTTAAAAAAAAGGGGGGCGTGGCCTAATGAAGTCTCCAGCGATTTACTCGCCCTAGACTCACGAAATGCGAAAATGTAAGGTCCGTGGTTGCATATATGCCAGTTTATGTCTATTTTAAGAATTGTCCTTAATTATTACAGCTTGGATCAAGGTACCATCTTCGTATTTTGCGCATTAAAATATGCCCCCCCCCCCCCATTTATATTACAGATGCTATTTCTTTCCCCCCATTTTTTATCACCACATAAATCAGAACATTTGAGTTTAGATAAGAAAATTTGAAAGATATGATGTGCTTAAATGTGGAGATACAGAAGGTCAGAGCACAATTTATTTATCTGTATTTTTAGATATTTAGCAGGCCATGAATATGCAAATATATATATATATATATGTGCACCTTTGCTCCATCTATTTTACAAGCTAAGGACATCTTACAACGATCAATTTTCGTCTAGCAGCTTTCTACTCAACAATCCCTTGCTTCTAGTGTGAAGAATTCCAAATGCATGGTCTTGTAGGTCCTGTAGCACTGTTTTTTACATAGTCACGCCCCCCTATCAAAGCCTCCGTATCTCAGAAGTAAATGCAGATACAACGCTGGAAATTTTGCACATCATTTCCCGAAAGTATGAGGTGAATCTGAGGTGGTCGGTCTGGAACATTTTTGAAAAATCTGGCGATTTGAAGTGGATTTACCCTTATGTTAGTATGGTGTGCTAACCTCAACTCTTCGTTATATCCAATTAATTTACAGAAAGAAGAGATTTTCAATTAATACCAGAGTACAGCTTCGGAGCTCGGGTCTAATTCGCCTGCTCGGGGATCAGTAACCGCACACGAAGAACATAAAATAAAAAATAAAAGAAACACCCATCACATCCCATCTCTTTCACCATGTAAAATCTGGAGCACCATTCACCATTTTCCTGTCATTTTCCTGACCACAGTTGATGACGTTAACTCAGAAGACACCATGCATAAGCACAGTTTCCGTGTGAGAAGCTGTCCTCTCCGTGTTTCTTCCCAGTGTCTCCTTGTGATCTCCAGTGGACTCCGAAACTGTGTCATGTCCATACGGTACAAAAACACACGTCTTCTTGGTATGTTACAGCTATGGTACAGGGCCGGAGTCTTTATTTCTCTTTCTCTCTCCTTCTCCCTGTGAGGGGGGGACCAGAGCCCCTCTCGTCTCTCCCAGCTCTTCAGGACGAGTTCTGAGGAGACTTGGCCGTCTTGGAGGGCGTCTCCTCGGAAGGACTCTCGCTGGAGATGCCCGTGTCTCCGTTCTCAGCGGCGTCCGCCATCAGGTGCTTCTCCACGACTGCATTTGAGAGAAGAGACGATCGAGACGGGAATTTGAAAAGATGTGTGTCGTACGGTCATGAATTTACAGGTTAAATGCATGCAATTGTAGGTATTGTGTTGCTCATGACAGGAAACCTTCTACTGTCACAGCCAACCTGCAGTTTTTTTTATTTATGGCCTCTGTAAGCATCAATTTTGCAGGTGATGGAGTACTAATTCATGGAGTGGGGCCATCTAAAGCACTGAATCTCCACAACATTTAATCTAATTATATATAAAATAATAATAATAATAATAATGCTTTTGTTCTTGCCTTGCAGTGATGCAGAGTCAGCAGGGCCGTTGCCATGGCTACTCCCAGTTCCCTCCTCCAGCTCGTCCAGGTAGAGACGATAGCGATGCCCGCTCTCATCCTCATACTCCACGTTCTCGTCATCCGAGTCCACCTCCGGCGCCACGTACACCACCTCAAACTCGATCTCGCCTCTCTGTGGGATAGGAATGAAATAATCAGTGAACGATCGGTCGTTGAGCTGCTCCACGTGTATCACGGAATCGCCACTGATGGAGGGAGGCGGAAACCTGTTGGGAGAGGATGGTCACTGCCTCCTTGTGCTTGGCATCTCTCAGGTTGATATTGTTGACGGCTAATATGGCGTCTCCCACATGCAGCCCCCCGCATCGCTCTGCAGGCTGTGCCGGGTGGATCTCCGAGATCAGGATGGGAACTCCATGCTCTTTACCTCCCTGGGACATCAGAAGCGTGCAAATGTCACAGCAGAAAATAACACACGCAAAGCCCACACACAACATTCTGATCCATGGGGTAATGAGTTTGAAAGCTGAATTTTAGACCAAATGTGTACGGGAAAAAAATCTGAGCTATTACTCACTGTGATCGAGATTCCAAGCCCTTCGTGGTCCTCTTTAGACAGAAGCACTTTGCGGATAGGACCGACTCCTTGAGTCTTCTTCAGAGACTCTGGGTCCTGATGGAGGAAGAGACGGCATTTGGACTTTTCTGTGTACACTACTCCTGTGCAGGCTGATATTTTAATCATTACTATGTACTATAGACACTTCTTACATGTCCTGCAGGGGATGGCAAGGGCTTCTTTGGGTCGTTACGCCCTCTGCAGGCTCGGATGACAGTCTTGTGGCGGTGCAGATGAATCTCAGCTTCCAGCTGGTTCCACAGTTTATCATGAGCCGGTCCCTTCATGTCACGACCTAATAACTGAATCTGCTGGACCCTAAAATGCACAACAGACAAGTCAGGATTCAGGTCACTGGCGTTTTCTCCACACACACTCTACGTTAGGACGTCTGCAGAAGCCGCCCGCTTTCACTCACTGACAAATTTTCACATTTTATTTTGCATACAGGTGGGTGTTGTATCATATTCCTACACAATTTCCAATTTCCCCCCCCCCCCCCCAAAAAAAAGTGTTCCAGTGCATAACAGGTACCCGGATTCCTGTTGAAAAAAAAATCGCATTTCTGTTTTTTTTTTTTTTTTTTTCTTCTTCTTTTAAAGTTTTCTTTTGGCTCGCACTTGTAAAATAACAGGTTAAAACTTGTGGCGGTAGAAATAACTTTTACTGTATACATGGACTTGTAGGACAGTGAACTGGTCTAATAAATCAGTAAAAAGTTATATCTGGGAAAATATATTTAACAACTTAGGACCATTTAGGACCTTTAGAAGAGCCACGTGCTTTGAATGCTCCTTTAATAAAAAATAGAAAGCATACTGCAAATATTTTAAAATACAGTAAATACTGCAATACACAGGGTGTCCCAAAAAGGCTGGATTCATAGGCAATTATTTATTTAAATACAGATATTACGAAAAATCCTCAAACTGGACTTTCAAAAAGACGGCCTTGGACTTCGCAACACTTGTGTATACAGTATACGCTAATAATTTCTTAAATTTTAAGCTTTAGTGCAATGCCTATGGATACAGACTTTTGAAAAACACCATAACATCATATCACAGTGTGCCTGTGTGTGTGTGTGTGTGTGTGTGTATATATACGGTTCTACTACCTCCCAGCGAGCTCCTTGTCCAGGTATTTGGCGGCCAGTCTGGCGCCATACACCTCAGCCTGCAGTACTGCGATGTGCCTGCGGAGGGCCTCGTTCTCTTTTTTCAGCATCCTCACCTCAGCTTCCAGCTTCACCTCCTTCACCTTCTCCTTCTTACTGGCCTCCAGTTCCTTCTCCTGTTAACCGCGCAAACAAAACGTATTTAAGAAGAGCGGAACTGTAAAAACGTGTGTGTGTGTGTGTGTGTGTGTGTGTGTGTGTGTGTGTACAACATGAAGTGTGAAATACAAGAAACTTAAACACCCCTACGCCCACATACGCACACACACACACGGTTAGAGTCTTTTTCCAGGATTTTCAAAAACACAAACACACACATGCACAGACTCGCATTACAAGCTCACTCACAGTGCTCACAAACACTACAAGCCCACTACAACACAACAGACTAGGAACTGACCGATTATCGGCTTGGCCGATAATTGGTGGCCGATATTAGGATTTTGCTGATTATTGATATCGGTGTTTTATTTTACCGATAACCGATATTATTACAAAGTGCGCTAATGCGGCTCCTCTACCGTCTCTTCCTCTGTGCCTGCTTGCCGCGCTGCTTCACTTAAAGTCACTCAAGCACAGCGTGAAGCACCAAGGGGAAAAGGAGTGCAGCTGAGCATGAGACCTTACTAAGGAGTGAAGGTAAAGTCTCTCGTTTCCCAAGTGAAAACAGTACAATCCTCCACACTGAAAACACCACGTAGCTCTTGTGAGCTGTTTCCTCAACCTTGTTGCAGTGATAATGTGAGCATGCAGTAAGACGTGCATGCATTGTTAGTACCTGTAATAACGAGTGTTTAGCGAAATCTCAAGTATTTTTGAGAGGAGATATAGGTTAAGTGAGCTGAGCAGCTGAGCAGCTTTCTCCCGGAAGTTTTTACAGCTTGGGATGTCTGTATACATTTTCATCACTTTCATTACGTTTTGTTACTTTCATTACAAAGCCATGCTGTTAATTTTGTTTTAACATTAAAATCCAAGTTAATCTATTTTTGTATAGGTGCAAGTTCGCTTGTTTTGGCCCTTCTGGTTTATAATTATTTTGTTAATTATTTGCTAGTACTTTTGCTATTTATACTTATTATATTATTTTATTTAAATTTAATGTAAAAAAAAAAAAAAAAAAAAAAAAGATAAAGTAAATAAAGGCAATATTTTGTGTTGGAGTTTTCAGAGATTTTCATTTTTACTGTAAATATAGCCTATATATAAATATCGGTTCCAAATATCAGCTATCGGTAATCATTAACTAGCAATAATCGATATCGGCCCTGAAAAATCAATATCAGTCGATTCCTACAACAGACACACACTTACTTACAACACGTTGGTCCAAAGCAGTGGCTTTCATTACAACATGTCCGTTACACATTACGACCTAATAAGCAGAAGCGCACGACTTGAACACAATCCTATCATTTCTGAAACGTTTAAGGCGGCTTATGGGCAATTTCCACATTTTTCTATGCAACGTACTGATTTGCAAAGCTCACATTACAAACACACTAATGATCAGATGTACCTAATAAAACGGTAATGCAGTTTATAGCAAAATATGAGCATTAAGGATGCTTTATACTTGGACCACGGCACTGCAGATTTTCAAATCTGATTGGTTAGAACAAAATGATTGATTAATAACAATATTTACAGGTTTATATTAATGTGCAACTTCTAATACATTAAAAACTCATTCACAGGAACTTGTATAAGTCCACAATAATTATATAAAATCTATAAATCTATAAAACCCTCCCAGCTTTCTCCAAGGAGACGTTTGTTTAAAGTTTATAGTAGAAGACTTTGAGTTTGAGGTAAAGGGAAAGCCGTTCTAAAAACGGAGTCACTGGGAAAGGAAAGATCGTTTATAGCTGCTTTAAGCAAAGTGAAAACTACAAATACAATCAGATAAAAAGGACAACGTGCCAATTTTCAATAAAATATATAACTGTCCTAGTTGGCAAATTGCTATAGAATAAGAGGAACAAGACATTTCTGAGATGTGCTATGATCAGAAAATAATAATTAATATTTCGCAGTATCAGTAGCCGAGGTTCCATTACAGTTTAGTGCAACATAGAAGCGATATAAATATTTCAACACAATTGCGAGTGTCTCTATTTAGTGATATTAATCGATCGGAAGTTCACATTTCCATTTCTCATTTTTTTGCCGTATTCAGCAGGTTAATGAAAACCTTGGTAGTGTTTAAGCAAACCGCCCATGTCCGTTTAAAACGGCTCAGAAATGCAATAAAGAAATACTACAAGTCCAAATGCAGTGATGACAATTAATAGCCCAAGACAAGCATGTAAAACATGATCCGAGCACGACTGTTCACCAGCATGTAGAGCACATCGGTTAGACAAGTCCACAAGTACAGACAGGACACAGAGGGACATGGAGACATGAAGATGCACACAGAGAACTTACCATCTCCTCCACGGAGGCAACAGGCTTAGGGCCAAGGAGAGAAACACAGAGGGTCAAAGGTTAGAAAGGCAGTGGTTTCAGGATCAGGAAGGTAAAAGCAGAACTGTAGTAATCACTCAGGCTTTCTCCATTCACTCAGCTCAGTGAGACAGAAGAGAGACAGTGCAGTTAAACAAGAGGCTCAAACCAGAGCGTGGATTAGCAGCAAACACACAATGACTAGGAGTTTGTATTCCAGAGTATTGATGGAAATCACACTAATAAAGCAGGACTGATGTCCTCTTAAAAATGATCTACAGCCAAATCATATTCCTAAACGTCAGAGTATAAAAAAACTCTCGTTCGTGTGCCTGTAATCTATTGTTTCTCTTCTGTTTGCTAGCTAGAAGGGTTTAAAGCATTGAATGTGCATCCTCGTCAACCAGCTGCAATTACGTTTGCATTACAGCCATATACGTATATCCTTGACCACATCCGAATGCGGTTAGAACGAAGGGATAATGATGAGCTACTAAAAGCTGACCATAATTCAGATTCAGGAACCGCTCTATCCTAGTCAGGGTCTCAGTTTGTAAAGTCATATAAATATTTCTTAATAACATGTCTTAAGGATTACGAGAACCGCCTTTATATCTTTTGAACGGATTTTACATCCAACTTTCACCTAGCTTTTTTTATATCGTAGCTAGAAATGGAGAGGGTAAAACGTTGCAAAACGTCTTTTCAAACTAGTTTCCATGCACTTTTAAATTCTCTCTTCTTGCAGGAAACATTTAATTCCAGATCAATCTGGCTTTTTTTGTAGATAAATTGATAGAAATATAGAGAAACTCTTTCCATTCGGTTATACGTGACGCAAAATTTGCACCCGATTTTTTAAAATCATTATAACATTGTTGACACTAGGGGGCGCTAATTGGTGACAAAAGTGTGAGAGATGTTTGAGATCCGAAGTCGATAAATTTCAGTTGAAGACTTTTCTCAGTTCTGTGAGATGTTTGAGTTAACCCATTATATCACTTCATTTATTTATGTGCTTTGTTTACAATTTTTCCACTAGTTTATACTATTGCTTATTGACACTATTTTTCACTTTGGGCTCTGATATATTTTAGCCTCCAGAGCCAAATCCTTAATTTACGCAGCAGAGTGATTACGCCGCTCAAGAGAATATTTATTTGGAATGGTTTGCTACTTAAAGGCTTAATTGTTGCTCGTATAAAACTGGCTCACTTAAACATTTTAGTTGATTTAAAGGCAATTTTCACATCTGTGAAAAAACTCACTGGCATATTTGAATAGATAATAGGATAAAAAAAGAAAGATAATTTTTATGCAAAGCCAAGCAGAGAAAAAAATGGCATGATCGAAATTAGATTGCATGAGCTAGGCCAAACAGGTGAACAGGCTTTATGAAAACACACACCAACTTGTCTTTAATGGAGCTGGAGTCCACGGTCTGGCCTGCTTTGGAGTGGAGCTGCAGCTGCAGAGCGTGAAGCTGGAGCAGCTGTTCATGGACCTCCTTCTCAACCACGACCTTCTCCGCCTGCACATCCGTCAGCTCCGACTTCAGATCCACCAGCTGAGCCTGAGGCCAGCACACAGACAAGGCAGAATGACATTAGTCAGTTATAACTAAGTACTTAATGAAAGCTTATAGTGTGGAGCTCAGTGTTCTGGAGAGAAAACACTAAAACATAAGACTCATAATAGTACTGAATTTTAATGGGCTATCTAATTCCTTTTAAAGATGCCGTCGGAATCATCCTTAATTCGTATGTCAACAAATCCAGCCACATAATGAACAAATTCACTTCCCGTTCTTCCCACTATACACACTTACTACGTACAGTATATATGTATAAGGCTATGAATAACAGACCGTTGCTATTGACACAGTTCTGATCATAGACTCCGGAGGACAACGTCCAATCATATCAATCCGCAGAAAGAAAAAGAAAAATCATTTTGGAAGATTTTTTCTTAATTATTTAATTGTATTCATTTTAATGTTCAGTCTAATGTGAATTATAATGCTAAGCAGGCTACAGAGTTTACACCGCTATGAAGTACCATCCATAGAATCTATTGGACTTTTTTTTTTTTTTTTTTTTTTAAAAGCAGAAGCACCAAAAGAATTTTTTTTATGTCAAATTATTAAATTCTGTAGTAGCCATGTAATGACCGGTCAGTTTTGTGAATAAACCCTGACTGTACATTATCCCTCACATAAAATGTACAGTTGTTCTGTTTTTGGTGTTCTTAGCAAAAACGAAAAAAAAAATAATAATCTAATAGCGGACACCAAAGTTCTGGGACAGTTCAGAAAAAAGTTATAATCTGGAACCCCGTGAAAGACATCCAACAGGGCAGATGTGATTCAATCAGGAGGGGGGAAAAAAGTTCCATCAATCTACAAGATGGAAGTTTAAACCTAAACCTCATCCAAAATAAGCTAAACTGGACATCTGGAGGATCGATGATCGTTCAGTGTCAAGATTCACACCAGGCTTTTAAAAAAGGCTTTCGAATTTTTTTTTTTTTTTAATTAAATGTTAAAAAATAAATCAAATAAACTAGTGAGAACAGAGATGGCTATAGATTTAGACTCACTAAAGTAACCAAACTTAACTTTTATTCATAGCTGTTAATAATCCTCGCCTGCTAAAAATGAGCTAACTCGCTAAAATAAGTTAATCTGACGGGATTTGTAATAATTCTACTTATTATATAATGTATTAATGATTTGAAATTATGTTTACTGATAAATATAGCCAACTAGCTAATACTGTATGAGCCACCCTGAAGTCATATTTATATCTGTAAACGATCCTCACTGCTAAAAATAGCTAACCCAAGCTAAGCTGACAGGATTTGTGAATTATAAACCGAGCTGACAGGATTTTTAGGTCATATCGATAAAAAATGAATACTCTTCACTTCAAATGATAGTCTGCTAGCTAAAACAAAGATAACCTGACAGGAAATCTTTCACAGATTTGAATACTTTTCTCTGCTAATGCTGGTCAACTAGCTTACATACAGTACGAGAATCCTGACAGGATTTCTATCAGGATATTTAAGTTATTTACAGTCAATCGTCTTCACTGCCCTCACTAAACAATTAGGTAACATGAGCTACGATTACAGGACTTTAAAATGCTACAAAAAAATAATAATAATAATAAATAGCTAAAAAGCTAGCATGACAAGATTTCTGAGTAGATTTTAATTGTCACTGTTAATGTCAACCAAGGATATTTTAAGTATAAATATACTGCCAACACTCGACTCTAGTTCTACTTAATGTGATCTACAGTGAAATTATTTTTTCATGAACTAGCAGAGGCCGTGTAAACAATAAATGCACATTCGGTCAAACCGGAAATGCAACTGAACACACTGACGAGTGTAAAAATACACAAAAGCTTCAGGCTGTGAAAGTAATACGACTCAAGGCCATTTAACACACACTATCTATCTCTCAGCTTCATAAAATATTACCCAGACTTAGGCTCATTTCTAATACACTTAATACTGCATAAATACTTCATCTGGTGTTTGATATTTGGTTATAATAATAAGAGCTGCATCATGGTGCTATTCCTCTAGTGATTTATTAGCTCTTATTAGATGTCCGTGTTGGCTCTTGATCCTGGTTCTGGGACTTCTTCCAACACTAAATTAACAGGTCTAGAGTAAAGACGCAACCGATCGGATGGGACGATATCTACAGTAATAGCTGGTTATAAGACTACACGATTTAACGCGCTGCCTTCTGTTTACACACTTGCTTCTTTGGTATTTGTGCAACACTACCAAATACGATGAATCTTCGTTTCAGTCACTTTTCCGAGACGTACGAGAGCTGGGGCTGCACAATAAGTAAGAAATAACCTCTTGGTTTTCTGCTGATGTCGCCGATATCATCCTGAAGTTGATTATATTACTATAACAGCATGTCCTGTACTGTTTTATTCCTCTTCTACTACAACCATGTCATTTGGCAGATGCCCTTATCCAGAATGACTTACGTGTATGTATGTATGTGTGTGTGTATATATATATATGACATTTACTGTATACAACTGAGCAGTTGATGGTTAAGGGCCTTGCTCAAGGGCCCGGCAGTGGCAGCATGGTGATGCTGGGATCTGAACTCACGACTTTCCAATCAACAGTCCAACAGTAGAATTATTTATTTTAACCACTGACCTACCACTACCCAAATTACAAGTCTAGTACGTTATCAGTTGTTCCCTCACTGATTCCCACCTGACTTTGTACGTGACGCGTAATACATTTTTACACAACACCGCCACCTTAACAATTTTACTGACATTACATAATTAACTCTGACGACACACAGACCTTCTAACGGCAACAAAACATTAATGATCAACTAATCGGAACTGTTATGATTCTAATACAGTTATTTTTTGTAGTCTAATTGTTTGAATGCTGTTGGTGGAGAAAAAGTTTCTGCCTAAACTTTAAAGCAGGCATTTTTTATTTTATACTATTTTTGTGGGCGGGTTTTAGTTTGTAGGACAAAGTAAGACCACATTGAGAATGTATACACCACCTGTGATTTCATTCAATCATTCATTCATGACCAGAAGGAGGAGTCACTGACTGAACAGGTTCTGTAGACTAATTTATTTAAACCTGCACCTCTTGGTCAAAATGGTTTGGCCTTAAGGCGAGATAACTTCACAAGTCATCTCAAAAATTCATTTGTACTTTAATTGTATGGTTTTTTTGACAATGTTTTTTTTTTTTTTTGGATGGAAGGTGCTCACTATATGGCATGCAGTATATTGACATATATACACACTGTACTTGTGTGACATATTGTGTATTCTAACAAGTGCAATACTAGAGAACCCAATGATTTAGGGTTGATCAAGAGGAACAAGACAGATGGAGTGGAGGAGTGTATAAGGGGTTCAGAGACCTAGAGGTATTTGAGAACTGCTGTTCAAAAAACTCAGGGCGAAACCTGGGTGAAGGAACCAGTGTTCAAGAACCACACCCAAGAACCAGCATTCGCAAACAAAATCTGAGAACTAGTATTTGAGAAACAATCCTTCACCACTGTCCATGAACCGAGGCCAAAAAACTTCAACAATATTGAAGAAACAACAATTCAAGAACCAAAGCTAAGAATTAGAACCATGTTTTTGAGAATCAGGAACGAATGGAATGCTTGAATAAATGAATGAATGAATGAATGAATGAATGAACAAGAACCAGTTATTAAGAACAAGTTTTAAGACTCAGGGCTAGAATTCTAGCACAAGCATTTGTAAACCAAGGTGAAAAAACCAGTGTTTGAACCCAAAGTTCTAGGACCAGCATTCAAGGCCCAGGGATGAAGACCAATGTTCACAAACCAGGGTCCAAGAACCAAAGCAGAGGAACGGCTTTCAAAACCCAGTGTTTGAGACATAAAGCAAATGACCAGCATTCAGGACACGAGTTTGAGAGCCAGCACAAAAGACCAGGGTTCGAGAACCAACAGTAGAGTAACATCTTTTTAAAAAAATAAAATAAATAAAATAAAAAAAAAACAACAACAACAAAAAAAAACCACCTGCTTTCATGTACAGTAATACCTCGTGCATGTGCGGGGTTCGGTTCCAGACCCCGGCGCGGATGTGTGAAAATCGCGAATGTTTGGTGGAGTCACTAAAAATGCTAATA
>JAOVYU010000040.1:9953141-9970196 GCA_025674565.1 Synodontis membranacea | reverse complement strand
AATTCCTGCTCATATCTCATATAAACAGCACTTCTCCTGCTTTTAGCACTTACTATAGGATTCGATGTGACAGAATTTGCGATCGGTTTAAGCAATTAACAAAATAAAGCACATCGGTTTGAGTGGCATCCTTTAACAGCCTTTAACACTCAGGTGAACAGTCAACTATTGAAGTAGTAAAAATACTATAATCATGGTTGATAGTAATACAATTGATGAGAAAAGGTCTATACGGTATTTTACAGACCCGTGACCCCAGATGATGGTGCAAGCCTCTGCAAATTACCCATAATCCTCCACACTGACGCTATTACCATCACCAAAGCAAGCGATGTCATGTCTTATCAGTTCTGAATATGAATTGGGTTACTCTTCGTACCGAGGAAGGAGTGACTATGATATTATGAGCCGACGTGTGGGCGGAGCTAAAATACAGCAAACCTTTCCCTACTAACGGAAATACTAGACTAGTGTCGTGGTTTCTCCCTTGTCTCACCTTAAAGTCTCAGATTTGTTTTAATTAATTTCCCCAGAGCAATCGTTTATTATTGCTATTCAACTTTCACTGAAAATCTTCTAGTTTGGGCAAAATCAAAATGGCACCGTGTTCACACAGCGTCCTACATTTGGTCTAGCATGATGGAACGGTCCAACCCAGTGCCGTCGCACATGCAGGAAGATGTTCGACATTCAGCCACAGACATTTTGCCCCGAAACTCCTCCGTATCCGGAACGTTAGGGCACATTTGGCTTTGTTTGCATGTACGGGTAGCTAACAAAGAAAGTTTGCTCTTCTTCAGTTTTACACACTGCCATTAAAACACACATGCTCCTGTACCTGTACGTCTTGTGATTATCAGTTCCCTAAAGGCAGCAGTGACAGTGATGCACTATATACTTGTTTACATTTCGGTATCACTGACTTGATGCTGGAGAGAATTCCTGTATTTTTTTTTTTTTAAATTGCATTAGTATTAGTGGAGGCTTGGCATAATATTGTGGACTATGTCTGGATGCCAGACGATAAGACTGTTTGGAATGCTGAGTATCATTTCAACAGCCAGCTCTCTGCCATCCAATTGATGAGTTTTTGAACTTCACAAGCCTGTTACTGATGCGTTCGTCCCGTCTCGCAGACAGACACAATCTCTGAGGAAATCATGTTTTTGGGAAAAGCTCTGTCCTCTGGTTCACTGCCTGCTCGCTGTTCGTGTGCTGGGTACTTCAACTACAAGATCCAACTCCAAGGACCATTCAGTCTTCTTTAGCAATAAGAGTACAAGGAGAACATCCATATCTGCTTTCTCTAGATGGTCCTCTTAGCTTGTCTTTTTCAAAGCAGAGCAATAGAAACCTTGCATTTTCCACGATAACTAATCCACCATTTTTCAAAAAATGTGGGTTCTTGTTAGCCAGCACCAGCAAACACGGGCGTGGGTCCTCTTCTTTCTTCTTCATCTTCATCTTCATCCTTGCTTCATTTGGGCTTCATTTCGTCACTTAAATATGTGAAATGTGGAAGATGCTCTCCAGAGGTTTGTACATCATGGGCCACTGATCGCGGTGCAACGCGGCGGCTCCAGAAGCTCGAGAAAAACGCGACGATTCATAGTTCCAGGTAATTCTACATTAACGAAAACCTATTCAGCATATGAGCATCATATTCCATTTCTGCTAACAGATCCCTAAATCCTACAGTACAGTACATAGTCGACCTTTAAAGTTGTGAACCATCCCGAGACGAGCTAGTTCCCGCTATCACTCATGTTATGCAAGCTGTAAAGTATAGCTGCCTCCCTAGCCTCTTTTTTTTTTTTTCTCTCTTAATTGCAGAAAAAAAAAAAATCCACACCTTGCCATGTGATAAAGAAAAAACGAAGCGAACAAGCTTCTAGGCTGAAGAATTTTCTGTGCCGGGAAACCTACATTACAGCTTTACCCGTTCACCCGACGCTTACAAGGTGCTGACTCTGGACTAATAAGATGTCAATCAAACATCTCTTTATGGAAAAAAAAAAAAATCACCGTATTAACTGTCACACGTTTGTATCTGCTGTAAACAATTCCTGAACCCTTCAAGACCTACAAATAAAATACTTCTTAACGCATCCAGCACACCGATACAGCGGATAACAGCACTAGATAAGCACCCGTCTTAATAGGAACAAACTTCAGTGTAATGTATCACTTCTGTACTTTCTATTAATTTAAAGTTCTTCACTTTTTTATACATTATACAATTTTTATACATTAGGTCTTATATTAAAATAGAAAAATCATAAATTATTCGGTGAAGAAAGTTAAAATGAATTTTGAGTTATTTTTTAAACTTTTTTTCTTTTTTTTTTAGATGTGTGTAGAAACGTTAAATATAATAAAAAAAAAAAGAATACAATTTTGACTTCCACAGACAGAGACTGAGAGACAATAACGTTCTTCTTTTCAGACACTAAGACTCTTAAGCATCTAAGTGTCGTAGCGCGACTTCACTGTTCTATAAAGGTTAGAAAAGTCACCTGTCCTTCTGTTCATTGGTTGATGATGAAAAAAAAAAAAAAAAAAAAAAAAAAAAGATTTATTAGTTTGTGAAAGAGCCACAGTAGAAGAAAAATGCATTTATGGCAATGTATGTCCTAAAGGTGAGCTAGGAGAGCGAGTCTGTCCAGAAGATGGATCTGTGCTCTGCATTTAGAAGCTGTTCATCATCTTTAACGCAGTCATTGGATATTAGGAAAGCGTGCTGTGTATGCTCATGTATGTGTGTGTGTGTGTGTGTGTGTGTGAGAGAGAGAGAGAGAGAGAGAGAGAGAGACTTAGTGGACAGCAAAGTGGCACGCAGCTCTGCTGATCGTCATGGCGATAAAACTTGATTCTTCACGCTGCGGCTTTGACCAGCCCATCGCCCACAGCTCATTACACCGGACACACACTGATGTCTCACAGGGGAACAATCAATGAAGACGAGAGAGAAAAGAACGAGTGAGAGCGAAAGGGAGGAGAAAATTAGAAAGGAGACAGCGAAGCAAGAATGCAAGCATGCAGGAGGGATAAAAGCTGTATAGACAGAAAGATGGAGAAAGTGAGAGAAGCGTTCTGCATGACGAGGGATCGGCGTAATTATTTTAAATCGCCCACGTACTGAGCTCAGACACAAGCAAGGCTTCACTCCTGTTCTCCAGAGCCAGCCATCTTGTTAACTGCTGCCTGCATGGATGCTAACTGCATATTTGGCGGGACGGAGTCTCTTTGATTAAACATTAAATGGTTTACGGAAGGTGTATGATTTCATGTGGAAAACAGCACGGATGATCAAAAGGCTCAGAGCTACAACCGGGGTTTAATTACTAACGGCGTACTTGTTACGATAACGTTTGCTAATCTCTCACCATAGTGCCTTAAAATAATACTCATTAAGCCTTTGATTAAAAAGCACTGTCACACAGGCCCATGTCTCCGGGGAAGGTTAAGCTCACAAAGTCTTTTCCATATTTATAATGTTAAAGGCGGCTGTGGGAAAGTGTGCATTTGCTGCTGGTGTGCTTCCCATTCTGTAATCGTTTAGCATAGCATACAACCTAAATATAGTCTATTACAGAGGAACACTAACCCCCGGTCCGTGGATCATCTGGTACCGGGCCGCAAAGAAAAAAACGTCGTAGTTAAAATGAGTTAATTTTCTTTCATTAGTATTCCGGATCTTATTTTGAATAGCGATCGTTTTCGCCCTCGCCTCGCTCGCTAACGTACTTGACTCTGGCACGGCATTTCACGAGACAGCGACGCAAATTAACCCTTGAAAAAAATTTGCCAAAAACAAAATTCACTTTTAATGAGCAAATGATGGGACAGCAGAAGGGTCACAGACCGGCAGGAAAAAGAAAGCTGCATTTAAAAGAAAATACCAAGATTCCTACCCAAGTTACGGGTTCATCGCAACAGGTGATACACAAGCTCCACACCCGCTATGCATGATTTTTGCGGTGTTATTTTGTTATTGGAACCCCCTCATGAAACTGGTCCCTGGTACAAAAAAGGTTTGGGGACCGCTGGTCTATTATAATATAGTTCTATCAGTAGATAATAGCTTTAAATGAGTAAAAACTGTCTAGAAATTGATTGAATAATCTTTTTTTTTATCTAGTATCAGGAGATACTAGATAAATACGACATTCAAGGGAATTCACACTTGCTGCGTGCAAACTTTCTGAGGTTGAGCCACTCAAATTTTCACAAGTTGAACGTGGTACAAATATCTCCCAGACACCGCAGTAGTAGCGTCCTCCGTCCAAGAAAGTCCGAGTCGTAAAGGCAGCTCGGTTGAAGTACATGAGTTTCCATGCTGCGTGCTCTCAGTTTCAGAATCAACAATCAGTCCATTTAAATAATAATTACTTCCTTAAATAGTGCTTCAAGAAGTATTACTGTGTACATTTACTCTACTGATTTTTTTTTTTTTTTTTAAAAAGTCTAAAAAAATGATAATTGAAGTGTGTGCTGGCATGCTCTTATCTTTTTGTTTAAAAGAATTTAACTGCAGTAATAAAACAGATGAAAAATAGCCCCCAAATGGAATTGATTTTGCTTTAACCTTGAAAAAAATCCCACCGCTTTCTCGAATTACTGGTCAACTAGGGTCAGTGCTTAACAGCACGCAATCCCATAAATCATCTTTTCAAATCGCACACTTAACCGCACTCAGTTGTTTCGTCTGGTCGATGGACGGCTATCTATAAAAACGAAATGATCAGGATGATGATATGAAATATGATGAAAGTCCTTGTGTTTTCCCGCAACGCAGCTTGTGGTGACGGGGAATTTCGTAGACACGTACTGTACCTACAGTCGCTGTGCAAAGAGAAATCACGAGCGCCGTGTTCGTGTGTCACCGGCGCACTCTGGTGGATGTGAGATAATTAAAAATTTCTACTGCTGACTTCAGCGCTCGACTGAATTTCTGTGATGAACGACGTGCGTCAGAGAAAGAACATCTGGATGAACCATCTGCAGGACGTGGCGCGGTGATCACGACAACTGAATGAAGGCGATTGATGCGGGAGTGACATCAACGTACAGTAGGCGTTGGTTAAACAGAGACGAGACCCTGCCGTGGAAGTCGCAGAGCTCCAGCTGGCCTCCAGCCCTGCACCAGTGCGAACGAGGATGATGATGATGATGATGATGATGATGATGACGATGATGATGTAATGTTTACTCACTTGGCAGAGATGAAACGGAATCTTCGGTTTCTAATAAGCAGCAGTTAGAGGCATGCAGACAAATGAGTGTGTCTTTATAGCGTGAGAGCCATAGGGGGTTATTATTACAAAGCGTGTCTAAATATCAACCACACTGACTCACTTTCTTATCCTGACAGATTGTTCCTGTGTTTCACACGAGCAGGAAAGTTTGAATAGTTTCGTGTTTTTTTTTCTCCATTGCGACATTTTTGACAGCGTACTATGATTAATTAGCTTCTCTTCGCATGGGCGTGCTGAGAGCTGTTCCGAGTTTAAACCCTGATTTTAAACAGCAAGCTTTGTCCATCTTAACGGCAAAATTAATGAAAAATGTAAGCAGGCTGTTACACTGCCTGTTTCGGCTCGTTGCAACGTTCACATTTGAAAAGGAAACTTTTTTTCAGGTGTGTGCGGCTCCGCCAAGTCGAGGTGTGTTTATCCAACGTTAAATTATTTGCTCGTAAGATAAATGCAGTACTTTTGGGAACGAAACCCTATTTTTTTTTTCGGTGTCGTAATGGGCTTCTGGTGGCTTAGAGAAAGCACGTGTTAGGCTTCCTGTTTCAAGAGAAATCTAAAAACTGCTACTTAATAATAATAATAATAATAATAATAATAATAATAGATCCAATATTTACCTTATTTCCAATATTTTTAACAATAATAAAAAAAAAAAAAAACAGTCCTGGACTCTTGCTTCCTGTTGTCACGTATGACTAAAGTCACAGGTCAAAGTTCTCCAAGGTAACGTCAAGGCAGATGTAACCTCTACTAGAAGCAAATGATCGTCTTTTATTTCAACAGCCTGAGAAACCGTGGAAATGATCGGGGAATTCTTCTTGAATGAATCTGGATTTGGGTGTATTCAGTAAAGGTAGTATAGTGATAACTACTACTGCTATTCCAGTGGATATAAATGTGTGTTGGAGTAAACGTTGAATCAGTCTTCTCACCATGTTTAACCCTCTGCTGTGCGGATTCTTCCAGAATTCTCTGCATTCATTGACTGCGGTGATATTCATCTTAATTTAGCTAATGCAACCTTGTCCTACAGCTAATTAGGTCTCGTCGTGCACATTTTGCCACCTGGACACACCGTCGGATGAGCAGAAGTGAAGAAGTCCAGCTGATACGCGGGCAGTTTATAAGAAGTAACGAACGTAATTACGGGGTCAGCCGAAGCTGCAGTAGAAATCAGTGCTATTGTCCAGCACACTGGTCATTAGACAAGAAGGTGAAGGTGTGGTGTATCCTGTATCACCTGTATCCTGCTCTGCTCCAGGGTGTTCTCCAGCTCCTGCTTGACAGCTGCAGTTTCCTGCTGATGAGTCTGCCGCAGGTGCTCTATAGCTGAAGCGTGGAGATGATTCAGCTCTGAACGCAGAGACGCTACACACAGATAGAGATAGAGAAGAGAGATTATTCACGGGACACAAATCTCTACCTTATATTAAAAACCATCAATCACCGACGTTCTACGCACAAGTCAAAAAAAAAAAAAAAAAGTAATTGCTTTTATTCTAACAACAACAGTTTTCTCCCTCAGTCTCGCCTTCTCTGCGCAGTACACTTTCTCACATTTACGGTTATATTTCAGAGGAAACGGGCGTCGTTGCCTCATAATTCTTCAGTGCGAAAGTCACTGGGAGGGAAAAAAACTTTAATTAAACCTGGAGACATACGCCACGAGTGCTCCCTGACACTGCAATTTTAGAAAACTTTAAGTCCTAGCTCTACTGCCTGTGTGAAGTTCCGCATGTTCTCTTCATGTCCCTGTGGGTTCTCCAGTTTCCTCCAACATCCCAGAAACATGCCGGTAGTGAGACTGGTGACTACAGAATGCCTCAAGGTGTCAAAGTGTGTGTGCATTGGTGCTCTGCGATAGACTGGCTCTCCATCCTGGACGCGTTCCTGCATCACACCCAGTGTTCCTCGGATAAACTCCGGACAACTACGACCTTGACCAGAATAAAGCGCCTACTGAAGATGAACGAATAAATGAACGAACGAATGAATTGTACGGGTGGTTTTAACAGGTCTATTTATAATGATCATAACTGGTAGAAAGAGTGAAGGAAATCGATGCTCACTGTGCGGCGCAGATTAAGCTTTATGGCACCTGAACTAATATTTCTATTTAGTGAAATTTTCGATAGAATTCTTCAAAATAAAAAAAAAAAAATGATCTGAAGAATCTTAGGCCACTAAAACCAATGGGCATGCAGAGTGGATGATGAGTCAGTGAACCTGTACTGCATACGGCGTATCATGTCCGTCTGGAGCAAAAAGATTTGTACGCAGGAAGATGGTTATGCTGGAAGAAAATGTGCGCGTTGTAATTTGCCAGTCGAAACCCGCCGTGTCCTCTCAGCAGGGACAAACGGCAGACGTCCTACAGCTCGGACCTCGTCACCGGGCGTCTTACCCAGCATGGCTTTCCCCTCGTCCTCCAGCTCGAAGCGTAGCGTCTGCAGCTCCTGCTCCGACTGCTGCTTCAGTGTCTCGATTTTCTGCCTGTGGGCTTCTCTTAGGGACTGAAGCTCCATGTGATGCTGCTGCCGCAGACGCTCCTCCAGCTCCTACACCGACACACACACACACACACACACGCGCACACACACACACACACACATAGCACGGGAACTTATTTTAGCCTCTGCGAAAATAAAGTAAACTTTATTAAGCCAGAAATTAAAGCTGGACCCTAATGGACTTTCTCCAGCACCATCAATTCATCAGTTTGCAGCCTGGGGATGATTAGTAAGCCTTCGCCCAGACAGAAGAATTACATTAAAATCAATAACCACTCGCAGGTATTAGCAACTTCTTGTGGATTTAAAATTGCTGCTCCATACGCGTTTACATGTGAGCGAAGCGGATATTACACCGAGCTAATTCGGTCGGTTGGGCTACCAACGACGACAGATGCAGAAATCCCTGATGAAATATAAGAGGAGGTAATTACGTCTCTAACTGCTTTAGGAAAGCACGAACTGCTGCGTCTGCACTTCGCTGCTGGATAAAGATGTGAGCGAAGGTCCCTGTTTACCTTCGGAGAGAGTTACGAAAGAAAGCTTCCGCTAACTAACCGTTAGTTAGACGAGTTTCCCAAAAGCATCACGACGCACAGATGGGCGCTGGAGGGTCGAGCGAGCATCGGGTTGAACTCTCGCTTGCTCTTTGGCTCTCTACAAACTGCCTGAAATTTACAATGCTTTTTTTCTTTGGGAAGCTGGATCTTAAATCTTGATTTTCTATTTAAATGATTCTGATTTGGTATTACCAATAAAAAGCCAACAATTACAAAAGCCCAAAATACCTTTTTTTTTTTTTTTTGGCTAAAAGTCTAACAGAGTGGGTTCTGTAGGGCACACCTGACACCTATCTGTGCTCTTATAATTAACGATATTTGTGTTTCTCTCTTCCAATCATTGGAACAGTGAGCTAAAGGTGTAACTGCGAGCCAAAAAGAAGTTGAGAGCGCTGAGCGAGCTGAAAAGCTGCAATACTTTCTGTTTTTTTTTGCCTTTTTAAGACCGCGCTACGGGAAGAGCTTCAGGGCAAAATAAATATGGTCACGTGTAAATTCACCCTGGTTCCTCGAGCAGTGTGTGACTGGAATTGCTACAGACCAACTCGACCGATTGCTACGACCGGCTCCGTTTTGGAATTTAAGAAATAAGGCATGCAACGTGCAGTGATTTGGAAACACAACCCGTGTGAAATCGCGTCACACATCGTCCTATATATCAGTCCTGTTTCTGCTTAATCTTGAGAAATCTTGAGCAAGACGTAAAGCTTGTAGAAGAAATTAGTGAATTAGCAGGTCAACGGCAAGTGTCATTCCTGGGCTTTTTGCTCCAGAACTGAGGTACACCATTTTACTACGCAGAAGCTTTAAAAGTCACGTGCGGTTGCACAGCATGAAAGATATCAGAGATAAAATTGAGAATCATTTTATAATTACGTCATGGCATCCCAGCATAAATGGAAATACATTGATTATGTACCGATAACAGCATGTTCTGGAGTGCTTCATTCCTCTTATATCACTGCAAGTTGCCAATACTAACAATTTTTTTATTAATGAAACATGTCAAATGTGTCATAATATTTATCCGTTTCTAGTTACATTTAATGATGTGGAATTCTTTTCATGAAGTAAGACAGATTTTTTTTTTTTTTGCAGGATATAACATCATGACCTAAAAGCATTTTCATCTAAAAAAAAAAAAAAAAAAAAAAAAAAACTCATTAGCTGTACAGTAAATCGTTTTTGTAATTCAAAACAACTATTTATTTTACTGCTTGCATTATACATATAAAGCCAACTGATACTTGAAACTGAACCTGAACCTGAGCGCTGAAATGTTTAGAGGTTTATTTATTTAATCTGGTTTTATTTATGTTTAAGTATTCACTCATTTTCAGTAATCAGGATCAGGATCGAACCACGGATCCTGTAGCTACTGTATATTACCTGCTAAATCACGCTCGAACATATGATACAAACTCTGTGTTTAGGCCCAAACAAGGCACGCGCCCGTAAGCTCTGTCTCTGCAGGACTACTTGTAAGACTGAAAAGGTCAGACCATGTCAGTCATCCAGGCAGCTATCAGGAGACATGCCCCTGCCATTCTGTTGCACATGTACACAGACCAAAACAAACACACACAAAAACTCTCTCTCTCTCTCTCTCTCTCTCTCTCTCTCTCTCTCTCTCTCTCTCTCTCACGCATACACACAACAACAACCTCAGAAAGAGCAACGCACCCAGGAGGGTTGTGCCCCTGCTTTCAGCCAGACTGACAACATTCCCACACCACCACTCTCTCATATTCACACACAGCTGCATCCAAGACACCTCTGAATTCTCAGCACGTTTGGTATAAACACTCCTTCCCATAAGACAGGATCCCATTTGCACTTCCTCAAGTGCTACTAGTGTGGCAGCACAGCTATATAAGAAAAAGCTCTTAGAGCAGTCTAGCCTTCTCTACTCCGGAAATGTTACACACTGGCAGTGTATAAATAGTGTACGGCTCACGTGCACCATGTTCCAGCACTGGATGAATTACACTCAGCGAGCATACGTATAATATACAGTGGAACCTCTGCTCACGAATGTTTCTGAACACGCACAAGTCGGGTTACGGCCAAAAAGTCGGCCAAAATTTCGCATCGGTTCACGACCAAACGCCCGGGTGGCGAACAGAAACGCCGGCAAAGTCTCGCATTTCCGAATAGTTTTAAAGCGCAGGAAAAGGCAAGTCACATTAGAGCGCTATTTGGTGAAGTCTGGTCCACCATCTAAACGGCTAAGAACACCAGAAGCCCCTGAAATAAAAGAAATCACAAGAGAGAAAATACTTTAATGTCCCTCCATCACAGAGGATGTTCCTTCTCCATCAAAACCGTAAGCTCCTCTAAACCCAGCTTCCTCCTCACTGCTTTCACACTCATGAAAGTTTAGTTTTCTTGCTTGTTTGGGGTTATTTTCTGTATAAATTAAGGATTATTCAAACGTTATTTTTTCCCCATGCATAAAACTCTAGATTTAAAAAGTGTTCACAGCGAGCGGTTCGTAAGGCTGTAGCCGTGAACTTGGTCTTGCACGAGCTCCTGCAGTGTTAGTTTTCTCTGTTGTTCAAGATTTTCTCAGTGTTATTCAACGTTTTTACATTTATTTACTATTACACTGTACATTCTATGGTATAAATAACTATTTTTGTGCTTAAAAATCTTTTAAAATGTTTTTTTTTTTTTTTTTACATATAGTTCGTTTGGTCTGGAATGGATTAACCCTACGTATTTACATACAATCCTATGGGGGAATTACGTTCGGGTCACGACCAGAGTTTTGGAACGGATCATGATCGTGACCAGAGGTTCCGCTGTATATCCACACAATTGCAGACAAATCTATATAAACTCATGAAAGACAGATTTGTGGGAATTTGGTTTGAATAAGGAACTGGATTTATCAACTAAAATTGATAAACCTGTAAATGCCCAAAACAAAAACGATCCGGTCATGGTGTCTAGATGGAAAAACAAAAGCGAGCACTGGGTGGGACGTTCAGGAGTTGGGATAGAAGGCCTTACCAGGAGTGAATAAAGATGATTATGCTTCTGAGTTACTATTCATTTATTTTTTACTCATAGTTGCCTGATGAACAAGTAGGCTCGTGCTCACCATCCATTATCTTTACGTCCATTATCTATACTGCATTATTTGTTAGGCCTCACAGGGAAGCTGGAGCCAATCCGTTGAGAGAGGCGGGGTACACTCTGAGCAGATCATCAGTCTATCACAGGGCTAACACGGAAATGAACAACCATTCACACTCACATTCACACCTACTGTATGGGAAATTTAGAGTAGCCAGTTGACCTAATCTGCATGTTTTTGTTTTGGGAGAGGAAACCAGAGGAGTGCACAGAGGAAACCCACGCAGGGACGGGGAGAACAGGCAAACTCCAAACGGAAAGGCCCCCGTCGTTGTTCAGGTTCAAACCTAGAACGTTCTTGCTGTGAGATGATATCGCTAACCACTGCACCACCATGCCACCTTTGTTCAACAACCAGAGACAGGAAAAGTAAACCCACTATTGACTTTTGCAACTCAAAGCTTTGCTTAATTTGGTGCCATAATTTAAACAAATGCACTTCACAGTAAGGAAAAAGAAACTCACTATTTTTCAGGTTTTAATTTGGTATGCATGTTGAAACAAATGTGCTTCAATGACAGGACAGGACAGGACAGGAGAGGAGAGGAGAGGAGAGGAGAGGGCAAGGAAACTCATTATTGACTTCTACAAAATAAATGCTAGTTTTTATATATTAAAAGAAATACGCTTCACGGAAAGGAAAGAAAAGGAAAGGAATGGAAAGGAAAGGAGAACAAAACTCACTACTGACTTTTAGACAACGAAGGTTTTTATTTTTTTTATGTGTATTTAAAGTAAAATGCACTTCAATGAAAAGAAAGGAAAAACAAACACACTATCGCAAAATCACTATTGCACGTGACTTGCTATTTGCAAAACTCACACTCACTATGGGTTTTCACAATACAGAGGTTTTTATTTGGACTGTATACACCGATCAGGCATAACATTTTGACCACAGACAGGTGAAGTGTATAACACTGATTATCTCTTCATCATTGCACTTGTTAGTGGATGGGATATATGAGGCAGCACGTGAACATTTAGTCCTCAAAGTTGATGTTTTAGAAGTAGGAAAAATGGGCAAGCCTAAGGATTTGAGCGAGTTTGACAAGGGCCAAAATTGTGATGGTTAGACGACTGGGTCAGATCATCTCCAAAACTGACACTCTTGTGGGGTGTTCCCAGTCTGCGGTAGTCAGTATCTATCAAAAGTGGTCCATGGACGGAACAGTGATGAACTGGCAACAGGGTCCTGGGCGGCCAAGGCGCATTGATGCACATGTGGAGCAAAGGCTGGCCCGTGTGGTCCGATCAAACAGATGAGCTACTGCAGCTCAAATTGCTAAAGAAGTTAATGCTGGTTCTGATAGAAAGGTGTCAGAATGCACAGTGCATCACAGTTTGTTGCGTATGGAGCTGCACAGCCGCAGACCAGTCAGGGTGCCCATGCTGACCCCTGTACACCACAGAAAGTGCCATCAGTTGGCACATGAGCGTCAGAACTGGACCACAGAGCAATGGAAGAAGGTGGCCTGGTCTGATGAGGAAAAAGGCAAGCCGGCGAAGGCAGTGTGATGCTTTGGTCAATGTCCTGCTGGGAAACCTTGGGTCCTGCCATCCATGTGGATGTTATTTTGACACGTACCACCTACTTAAGCATTGTTGCAGACCATGTACACCCTTTCATGGAAACGGTATTCCCTGATGACTGTGGTCTCTTTTAGCAGGGTAATGCGTCCTGCCACAATGCAAAAAAATGGTTCAGGAATGGTTTGAGGAGCACAATAAGAAGTTTGAGGTGTTGACTTGACCTCCAAATTCCCCAGACCTCAATCCAATCGAGAATCTGTGGGATGTGCCGGACAAACAAGTCCGATCCATGGTGGTCCCACCTCGCAACCTACAGGACTTAAGGGATCTGCTGCTAACATCTTGGTGCCAGATACCACAGCACACCTTCAGGGGTCTAGTAGAGTCCATGCCTTGATGAGTCAGGGCTGTTTTGGCAGCAAAAAGGGACCAGCACAATATTAGGCAGGTGGTCATAATGTTATGCCTGATCAGTGTATATTCTTTTTAGTTAAGCATGCCAAGGAAAAGTAGTCACTATCTAGACTCAAACAATATGCTTTAAGTGTGAAAACAGGGCAGCTCACTGCCAAACATCAGTCAACTAATTGCTGACTTTCAGACACTTTCTTAGAAAAGAATAATGACCATGTTGTCCAATACGCAGCAGTGAACAATTTACCATTGTGTCTATGTCATACGGTCTTGTTAACACTCTGTATTTTAGCATTAAATCAAACATTCCATTGCATTGTTCATGCAATAAATAGAAGGTTTCGCTGGACAGGACATTCTGTGTGAAAATGGCCATAAAAGTCCACTGGGCTGTGACTCAACGAGTGCTTCTGGAGTGGGCTTTGCACAGAAAACAAATATCTCAATGTTTATTGGACAGTGCGCTCTTCATGAATATATTTTTGTCCATCCGAGTTTTTTCTCTCATCAAAATGTCTGGAATGAATCTGCTTTCATTCTGTTAATTCATGCTTTGCGACCTCTCTGACAAATGAGTGTACACTATGAAAACAGGACATATAACAGGGTTGTGTTTATGTCCACTATCCTTATTTTTCACTTTTACATCCAAGCGCGATCACCGGGCCCATATGTTCTCCTCAGGCACAATGGCCAACGTGGGTAGAGAAAATAACAGCACGCACTGGTGCAGCTGGTGGAAAGTATGCATGGTCTATCCAGATAAATCAAAGAAAAGTAGAGGTACTTTTTCAACATCAGCAAAAAAAATCCTACAGGGATGTCTGGTGAGGATTTTTTTTAGCTGTTGAAGGTAAGGTGTAAAAACTAACCCTGCTGATGGATCTCTCCCCAGTACAACAGAGGCACTCATACTAAATAACGAAAGAGCAGACGGAAAAAGACCCTTATTTTAACAGCCCTGCTATAGATGGGTCGAACTTTCCAGAGACTGTACAGGGATCGATTCGCTGAAACCCTATAAGATGATACTGAATGCCACCAGAGTCACTTCTTTTCCACATTCAATCTTGTTAAATTATTAATAACTGATGCTTAAAGTGTTGATGGGTAATAAATAGCTGTTTAACCTGCGCTTCAGGTTTATAAGAAAGCCAAAGCTGTTGACAGTTTGCTCTGCAGACTGCTGGAAAAAGTACAAGCCATAAGAGAAGCTGTAAAAACAAGACCATGAGGTAATTAATTTTACAGAATGAGAATGTACAGTAATCGTGCCAGCTCGATGTCTGAGTTTTTAACCCGGACCACCAAGGCCTCTTGCCAATACAAACTGTGAATTGTTATCCTTGCTGTCAGCAGTGCAGGGCAAGGCATTGATTATACAAAGGTGATTAGACGTAGAGAGCTGTGTTTTGCATTTAATCTCATTTCAGTCAGGACCACGCTCATCTAGTACAGTAGCAATTTATTAGGACATAGAGGAGCAAGCAATTTACAGATTCTTGGCGGAATGTCTTAGTTTAGAGGGCTCCTGTTGTAGACAAACAGCTTTGGAGATAACCTGGCTAGTCTTTGGTGAAAATGTGTATAGGGATCGTGGAAACCTACACTAGACAACAATTTAAGCAAGAGGAGGAGCTGGGGAGGTGGTGGAGGGTGTTTTGGAGCAAGCACTGCTTATAAGAACCTCCTTCATTCAAAGGGCGGTTGTGGTTGGCAGTGGTGAGTCAGCTGACATTCAGCTGATGACTGGAACAAATCCAAATAAAATCCATTTCCTACCACGATTTCACTTTATAATCCACAGCAATCCAATTTGCACAAATCAGCTTCTACTGTAGGTTATCAGTCACTAGGAATTTGGACTCAGCTGATCTCAGCTATTTCATAACAGGATGGTTAATTTCATTACACTTTACCTTAGTGACATAAGCAAATAGCATTCTTGCACACAAACTGAACCCAAAGAGCTTATATAAATGCCATAGTGTCTTATGAATTACTCCTAACTATAGGTGTCCCTCAGGGTTCTGTCCCATCACCGCTTCTGTTTTCATTCTAAAAGGCTTAGATGAAAGACCAGAGCAGCACTTATGAACTGTTTCAATATGCAGATAACATGCTGGACCAGACAGGGACCATTCAGAGCTCTAGGGCGTACCCCACCCTTGCTTGTACATGAAGAGAAAAGAGTGTACAATCTTCAGAATATTGCAACTGGCAGGAAAAGGAAGTGCGAAGAAAGGCAGAGTGGAATTTTTAGTGGCCACTCCATCTCGTCCACTTAACAGTTTAAAATGCTTCCCCTAGGTGGACAATTCAGGAAACGATCCAATAAAAACATCCATAAAAAGGTTATTTCATCCCCTACACTATAAAAACTCTAAATGAATATATGTAATGCACCAACCTCTTATCAGTTCACAATGTGTCACACAGAAGGTGAATGTTAACCTTTTTTTTTTTGCTTGTCACTTTTTATGTGTTTTCATATCATTTCTTTAAATATTTTTGTTCGTCTGATGTTTCATTGGTTGGGTCTGTCTAACACTAACTATTCCTGAGGTCATCAATCTTTTCAGACATCTGTGTAGTTCTGAAATGTCTAGTAGTAGTAGGTCATGGCAACTGGATTTGTGGTATAATCTTGAAGACGTTCCATCGAAAGTGACACATGGCTCTGGTTAATCATTACCTTCCTGAATGAAAATGCACCTCACCATGAAACATCAGGGGCCAGGTAATACATGACTACACCTGAGAGCCAATAAAAGCAAGCACTCAGTTGGTGCCAAAACTCCTGTTTGCCCAGAGAAAGGTGTTGGGATGGCACTGAACCAGGCTGGATTACCAGCAGACCTTCCCCTGTACTGTTCCACTGGTAGAGAACAAGATATCACCAGGGGAGGCTGGGCACTGGAGTTTTTGATAGGTACATTGAAAGCAGCCTTAGTGTCTTGTTGCCCATGAAATCAAATGTCCTATAAGTCCTATAAGGAGTTGGCTGCATACCAGGAGTCAGGCACTGAACATTTAAGGTAATCCTGGGGCATTAGAGAAATGCAGGTTTTCTAAGACAGTTATCCATGTGGGAGCTAACATTACATGTTTTCATCAGATAGAGTGTAATGTAAATTAGAAAACATAGTGATGCACGATGCTGTAATATGCTCAGGCCACATCCCTGTATGCCATGGTAATTGTTGGCTGTCCAAGAGGTACTTTTTAAAACATCGGTAGGTTTATAAATAACTACACCTCATTTGAGGCCATGTCTGACCTTTCAACATAGGACGGTTTCTATCCTACACTGGAAAATGCTGCTCTTATTTCTTGTACCATAGCAAATTCCTTCAATCTGAAATTATTATAACTCTTATTGCTACCACATTTCATTTAAAATGTTTCTTAGGACTTAGTGTCCGCATTAAAGGAGGGGCAGTGTGAGAATGATGGGTGGGACATAGTGGGGCAGGTGGGCAGGGCAGTGTGGGACAGATGGATGGGACAGAGTGGGATAGATGGGCGGGGTAAAGTGGGACAGATGGGCGGGGTACAGTGGGACAGATGGGCGGGGTAGAGTGGGACAGATGGGCGGGGTAGAGGGGGACCGATGGGCGGGGTAGAGGGGGACAGTTG
>JAOVYU010000040.1:9913700-9938481 GCA_025674565.1 Synodontis membranacea | reverse complement strand
GCGGTGACTACAAGGTAACTGTAAATACATGCATATATATATATGCATTGTGTGAAGATGTGAAAGGATCAGAGGGAGGAATTGGAGGTGCCTGTACCTCGCTGTTGGCCATGTTGAGTTTGGCGCTGAGCTCCTCTCTCAGGCTGTCCAGCTGCTCCCGCAGACGGTTCTTCTCTTCCTCCAGTGAACTGCGCTCCCTCTCGAACTGCTGCTCCATTTCCTGATGACAAACATACAACACCACGATGAGAAAACGGCCTGCAAAACTGCTTAAAGCTCCTCGCTGAAATCATTTTTAAGGTCTTTGTTTTTGGAGGCTCACGAAGACAAACCTGAAACATCACAGGATACTAAATAACATGGCAGATTATAACGTATTAACCAGTGGTGTGTAGGCGTTACAGAAAGAAAATCCAGACTTTTCAAAGTCCCACAAATTTACTTCATCTTTTCATTAAATCTTTTTTTTTTTTTTTATTAAAAACAGAAAAGCATGCACAGTTTCCAGCTGCATCTCGTGACTAGATTAATATTTATCTAGCTGTATTTGATGAGAAGGTTAACCACCTCTCTGCGCAATATTAGAAAAAAAAAAAAAAAGGGAAACATAACTAGAAACTACGGACGTGAAATATGAAATATTCACATGGAAGAGTATTATTATGTGTCACCCACACAGATATTTTTGTAGCTGGATGACGGTGTTAATGTCGCGCGCGTCGCCAACGCCGCGTCTGATTTAAAAGGAAAAAAGAAAAAGAAAACACGCCGAACAAAGTGTCACCGCACACCGTCTGTTGTGATGAGAGGTGGTGTTATAAAACCTGAGACACGGCTCAATTATGGACTGATGAATGCAGTGTAAACCCAAATCACCTGTGTAATTATAGTAAATGTTTATCTGTGTACGGAAGCACGGCCGTAATTCATAATTACGATCATTATAAAAAAAAAAAAAAGAAAGACAAATATTGCAAATGACAGGCTTTAATTCAGATTTGCAAGGTGCTGTAAATGTGCCACGCCGTGCGACAGGATGATCGACCAGAAAACGCACTGAAGTGCTGCGTAATGGAGGTTGCTGGCACTCGGAGTGCACCGCTGCTCGAAACTGTGCGTTATAATTTCACATTTAGCTCTCGGGATGATTACACAACTTCATCATATTCACAACTTTGGAGATCTTTGAGAAGCCAATTGTGAAAAATATATGTTCTGCCCTTTGCCAAACAACGTACATGCTGTGTGCTGTCTACGCGAATACGCATGCACACACTTCTTAAAAGCATAAATAACAAACGAGGCTTTCTATTTATAAAGTCTTTTACTCGTTGAAGAAAGACAAAGCGAGAGAGAGAGAGAGAGAGAGAGAGAGAGAGAGAGAGAGAGAGAGAGAGAGAGAGAGACCCTGAGTAATACTGCTAAATAACTGATCTTATGCAGGGCTGTTCACCAGACTACAGCTGGCGAGCGTGCATAATTCACTGTCCCAAACTTCCAAGCAGATAAATATGCAAACATAGCCTCATGCATGATTAATAGAGCTACATCTATCGTTACGGTGTGATGAAATCAAAGCACAGGAACGAGCTTTCAGTGTTACCAACAAAAATCAAATGTGCACAAAGTTCCATTTATCCCAAAGGTAACTTTTGTACCAACATCATATCTTGACATTTGCTAACCTTCTTTCCACAAAAATACTAATGCATGTTCAACTTACTTTACACGTTTGTTTGCTTTTCCACACGCTAGAGAGCCTGTCGCTAATTCGCCAAGCTAACTAGCACAACAACAACAACAACAACAATAACAACAACGGTGGACTGCATCGTCTCTTTTTCTTCTTCTATTTTGGTTTAGTAGGAATAGACATTTCACTAGGTCTGTTTTTTTTTTTTTTTTTTTTAAATGGTGGTCACAAAGCTTTAGTTGATCTTGCTGGTCACAAGTATCCTGCCCCCATCACCTGACGTATGCGGTTCTTGGTTCTAATCAAGCAAAGGGTTGGTGCCGAGAGCCAGTTCTTCTGCTGTCGCAACGCTAAGAACTGGTACGAGATCAAGCACTGGCTCCGAACTGGTCCATGAAACGACATAGTGGAAAAGGGGTACGAGTGACATCACTGAAGGACCGGATGTTGGTTAGCTCTGTTCGCATTGTGGCTCCAGTGTAAAACTAAAGAAGCAAACTTCAGGAATCCAAACTGTCTTAGATGACTGGCTGTATTCATGATACGAGGAAAAAATGGAGCAGTTTTTAATTTTTTTTTTTTTTTTTTGCCAAACTATGCTAATATTGCTGGAAACTTCCCCTACAGAGACTGTATATATTTATGAGTTGTTCAGATGCAGTTCTGTGCTGTTCCAAAAACTGAAGTGTTCTCCCTCGGTTTTGAAGACTGTCTCCACGTGTTCGACGGAACTGACACGCTGTCACTGCTTGGGGGAATAAAGGGAAGTGATGAAGAAGAGGAGAAATTCCAGGTCTGGTCTAAAATAACCGCTGTCATCATGTTGTTTCTGTATGACTTGGCGCTCGGCTCTAACGTAATCCCTGCTCCTTCATTATTCATCCACCCTTCAATTTCTCTCTCGCCATTTCCATTTCTGAGAGCAGTGGCTGATAAGCCCAAAGCGGCTGCGTGCTAATGTGATTTGGTGCTTTAGTGTCGCGCCTGCTTCAATGTCCTGTCCTCTGGCTCTGTCCCTGAGGATAGATCCCAGCAAAAAGGGCAAAAAGGGCTGCAGGATACCCAGGTGCAGCATCGAAGAAAATCAGCCATGCCTGCATAAAAGCCTGCCACAGGAATTGCGAGGAGACATGTTGACGTCGGAGAGACAGGGAGCACAACATCCGAGACTCCCTGTGATTTGGACAAGAAAAAGGAGTGGAATCAGACGACTAAAAATAGATTTTGGATTTAGGGATTTTTGCCAGACTGCTCGTGAAGACGCTTGTCTTGGCTGCTCAACTACACTTGATGTACATTTCCTGTTTGGCTGAACTATTCCTCGAAGCCAAATGGATTTCAAAATAATAAGTCTGAGTCCAAGTAAACGAATTCTCTTGGCCGTGATCCGCTCGTCGAAAAAGGTTTCTTTGACCGATTAACGGTTCTAAAAGGATTCTACTTAATAACCTTTTCTGAAAGGAAAGATCAATGTTTACATTGAAACATTAAGGGATTGAGCGACAATCCGAAGAATGTTTAAAGGTGTTGTATCAGAGCAACGGTTGGTCTCTTTCTATTAGGTTTTGCTCTAACAACACCATTACATGATTCACTTTATTACCCTTATAATAACTAAAGTGCTTGTACGTTAGTGCTTGCAAATTTTCTTTCCTCTTCTTTCTTTTATGTATTGTTTATATTCTTATATATTCTTTATTCTAATTACATATTCTTTATAAACGCACCATGCGGAGCCTGGGTGAAACTGCATTTCAATATGCTGCAAAATTATCTGTAAACTACTGACAATATTTCCTCCAAGTTCAGCATATAAATACTGTCACGTAGAGCATTTAATTGCAGAAAATGACAACTGGTCAAAATAACAAAAAAACCCATATGTGGCATTGTGACACACAGTAGGGGGCAGCTATTTTTCCAGTGCCCGGGAAGCAGTGCTTGGGTGCGGCACCTTGCTCAGGGTACCTCAGGGGTACCTTGCTGGTCGAGGGACTTGAACTTGCAATGTTTTGATTACAAGTGCGCTTCCCTAACCATTAGGCCACCATCTGCCCCGAAGAGAAACAAGCACCCAACGTGGGGCTCGAACCCACGGCCCTGAGATTAAGAGTCTCATGAACCCAATACTAATGTCTGAACTCACAATATATGGTGGAAGAACCCTGACATTCAATCACAGCTTTCATGCGTCTTGACCTAATCTCCACCAGTCTTTCACGCTGGCTTTGATGAAGTTTTCCGCTTAATCAGATTCCAGAGGTTTTCAGTGTGGTTCAGGTCTGGAGACTGGGCCGGCCATGACAGGGTCTTGATCTTGTTGTCCTCCATCCACACCTTGATTGACCTGGCTATGTGGCATGAAGCATTGTCCTGCTGGAAATCCTCAGAGTTAGGGAACATTTTCAGAGCAGAAGGAAGCAAGTTTTCTTCCAGTATAACCTCGTACACGGCTTGAATCACACAGCCTTCACAAATAAAAATCTGCCTCATTCCAGTCTTCCTGAAGCCCCAGGTCATCATCGGTCCTTCACCAAATTTCCCAGTTGGTGCAAGACACTGTGGCTTGTAGGCCTCTCTAGATTTCCATCAAACCATTAGAAAACCAGGTGATGGGTAAAGCTGAAAATTGGACTCATCAGATAAGATGAGTTCCTCCAGTCTTCTATGGTCC
Organism: Synodontis membranacea; assembly: GCA_025674565.1. Taxonomy (NCBI): domain Eukaryota; kingdom Metazoa; phylum Chordata; class Actinopteri; order Siluriformes; family Mochokidae; genus Synodontis; species Synodontis membranacea. The sequence continues at coordinate 9,934,114 of JAOVYU010000040.1, read as the reverse complement.
AATCCTTATGGTCTTTAGCAAACCTCAGCCTGGGTCTTCTTTGCTTGTCAATAACCTTTTTTCTAGATTTGCATGACTTCAACCGCGCCAAGAGGAACTCGTTTAAAACTGTCCTTGCCGTGCACTTATCCCAGCTGCCATTTACCTTTTTGTAGGTCTCTTGAAGTCATCTACGGATGTTGAGTGACATTCAAAGGAGTTGATGATCATCCCGGTCAGTGGACTGTCGTTTTCACCTTCTGCCAGTCTGTAACTTTGTTGTCCCCAATGTCTGCTGCTTGACCTTGTTTTTATGAACTGCCATCTTTGACACTTTGAGGATGGAAGCCACCTGATTTTCACTGTATCCCACTGCCAGTAAAGCTGAAGTTGAACCCAATCAAAACTTTTCTCTTATCTCTTTTGGCATGATAAATATAGATTTTTGTATTCCAATTAAATTTACGGTACTACTAGCACTGTTTTTGCCATCCAAACTGGTCCTACTGCAAGAGGAAAGTGATGGCCACAGCTGTGGTTTTATAATTTTCCTCATAAAATAACATTTGGTTCAGGTGAGCACTCAATCAGTACCTCGTTAAGTAAAATGAAGTGCGCTTGTGTTGGAATTCCACCACAAAACAGCACTGAGTTTTCCCCCATAACATTTTATAAGGTTGGAGAATACGAGACCCTGCCTATTTTAAACAAAAACACACGTGCCACAATTATTGGCACCCTGGAATGTACTGTGAACACGCTGTCACCAAAGCATTATTTTCTAATTTAAATTGTACATTTTGAGTTGACCGGAGTGTAGGAATTTTCAAGCGGTAATCCATAACTTCCTGAGTAACTGGGTACAAATATGATGTAACACAGTGGCTACAGAGAGAGAAGTGTGTTGACCTTCATAAGTCAGGGAATGGTTATAAAAATAGATAAGTATCTACTGTATAATGAGTAAAATGCTCTTTTCTACTGTTAGGACAATAATAATAAAAAAAAAAGTGGACATCAACTGGAACTGCTACAAACGTGCCTAGAAGAGGACCCAAATTTATTTTGCTATCAAGTATAGTGACATGCCAACAGATTATTTGGAAGTCATGCAAGGAAAAAGCTGCTTCTGACAGTTAACCACAAACCTATGCTCCTGGAGTTTGTGAAATGCTACTACAACTTTGTCTGGAACAATTTTTTAATGGTCTGATGAAACGAAAATGGATCTTTTTGGCAGTAAACCCTCGAGGTGGGTTGGGCATAAAAAGAAGGATGGCTATAATGAAAAGAACCTTATTGGATCTGTTTTTACTCCAAAGGCCCTGGACACCTTGTTATGGTACATGGCGTCATGGACTCCATGAAATACCACGACATTTAAAATAAAAACCAGGCTGCCTCTGGAAACTAAAACGAGGTCGTCATTGGATACTCCAGCAAGATAATGATCAGAAGCATACAGTATGTCCAAATCAACACAAAAATGATGAAGTGACCACAGAATCAAGTTTCTGCCGTGGCCATATCAGTCCCTTGACCTGAATCTCATTGAAAACCTGAGGGGTGAGCTGAAGAGTAGTGCACAAGAGAGGGCCTAGGACCGTGGATGATATGGAGAGATTCTGTAAAGATGAATGGTCTCAGATGCCCTGCTCTGTATCTCCAACCTCTTATATACCTGTTATAGGAGAAAACTCAGGGCTGGTTTACTGACAAAGGAAGGTCATACAAATAATTATGTGCAGGGATATATCTGTTTATTATTTTTGTTGAAAAGAATTATTTCTTGATGAGTTTTTCTCCAAATGAATTTATTTCAATTAAAGGAAAGATTTTTTCAGTGTGAGATGAAGCTACTTCACCAAAAGGTGGATCCCCCCCCCCAGGAGGGTTCGAACCCACAACCTTCTTGCTCTGAAATGACGGTGCTAAGCATTGCACCACAGTGCCACCCATGCAAACACAATTTATCATCCGTGAACTTAGTAAATCAGATCATTTAATTCCCTCTTCCTCCCCACATTCTCCGAGTGTACGTGTGATATTAAATGGCTAATGGATGAAACAGTATGTGGAGGTTTTGGAGTGTGACGGGCGGCTGTTTGTTGGCAGGAATATGGTCGACAGAGATAGATGGCAGATTGTGTGTTGGCTGAGCCAATCATGCATGGCTTTGTGGTCTTACATCTCATATGCTTTCAGTCGAAAATATCACAACAGACAAGCTAGTCGTGTCATTTTGTAGCTTCTGGGCTCATCCCTGCAGACGACAAGAGAAATGGATGTGGTGTGTCAGGCAGAGTGCTGAAAGAATGTAAAGGTGTGTGTCAGCATGAAGAGGACATCTCGGTTAGGGCAGGAAGAAGATGTCTAATGAAGCGTGGGTTCAGGAACGGATACACTGTTTCTTAGAACTGTGAGGCTTCCTGGAGCTGGAATCAAGCACACGCGGCACACCGGCTCAGCAAGAGCACACCGAAGTGTCCGTAAGGTCTGTTCAGGAAGTCACCAAGCTGTGATCCATGGAACTTTTCAAAAATGAAAAAAAAAAAACAAGGCAATGAATCAACCATGCTTATGGGACGACCCTTAGTCCAAATACTGTACCCGGGACATGACCAGTGAAAACATGTAAGCGGCCATGACGTCTCAGCAAACTTATTTAAATAATTTTAATTATTATTAAATAGGACAGATTTATTATTATAGGAATAATAACACCTATTACTATAACGACAATTATTATGAAAATTATGAAAATAATCAACGCTGGGGTGGTGTGATGTGGCACAACGCAAAGCTGAGTGCCCTTACGGCCTCAAACCTCACAGTCTGTTGTGTATTATTCTGCCTAAACCACAGCAATTTGCCAATGAATACAATTGCGTTGTACATTTTGATGATTTATAGTTAAGATTTAATGCTGTGGAACATCTGACGGACAAGTTCCAGAAAGCGTGAACTCCTCTGTCCTGAAGTCTTTCCCGTATAGGGAAGCCTTACAAAGCACCGTGACGGTAACAAAGCGCCTACACGCGAGATTCCTTTCATAAAATACATTAAAATATAACCAACGACAAAAAATAATAATAAATCACTACAGCAACACACACTATATATATTAGCTATTCATTAAGCTACACCTTATATATATTGAGGAACTGCTTTCCAAGAGGTGCTGTTCGATTTGAGGGATCAGATTCAATTATTCAACCATGCTGAATAATGCAGTAAAAAAAAAAAAAATCTGAGAGCGAGCGATTATAAAAGGCAAGTATCCAATTAGTGAAAATAATTTTAATAAGCATCTCACTGCAGGTTTCTGACAAAACGTATCTCTATATGATAAGAACCCTTGGGCTGAGATTCACCAGCTCTGGCCAGTGAAATCCTATTGTTCAATTATACAAGTGGCTGAAAAAACAAACAAACAACAAAAAAAAAACCCCAATAAAGCAGATCAGATGGAAACGGGAGTCAGTTCATGAGGCTGCAGGAGGTGAGAGCGAGACACTGAATGGCCTGTGTGTGTTCCCGATGTCAAAACACTAACCTCGCCTAACAAGGTCCGATCATAGAACATCCAACGTGAGACGACAACAACAATAGAGCGTGGGACTATGCCACGGCCTCCTCTCCGTCACATCGCTGCTCTTCTCGCTCCCTCTCTCTCTCTCTCTCTCTCTCTCTCTCTCTCGCTCACTCTCTCCTTTACAAACAGCATGACAAGATGATAACACGCTTTGTGTGCCAGCGTCAAAAGACAGGCACTTCCATTTCCATTTTTCAGCTAATGACATCCCGCTTGTGTTTCCTCGGAACGCTGTTTCCATCCCGCGCTGATCGAACCCAAATGCTCAGACCGTACAATTTATAGTTAATAATAATAATAATAATAATGCGATACAGCTGCCAAGGACAAACATCTGAATGTTTTAAATAATTTTAAGCCCTATGTTATACTGGCAGAGATGGAAAAAACATTACCAGGAGCAACCCTGATGCATGAGTACCACAGAATTAAAAAAAAAAAATAAAAAAAAACCTGCCTTCTTTCAGCGAATCACAATTTGGTTTAGATTACGATTTAAGTCTTAGATGTATTTTGATTCAAAAAAAAAAAAATAAAAAATACTGTATTTCAGGTTGACTCGCAAAAACTCTTTTTTCAATAACTAACGGAATTGATTAAGTGTTATGATTAATTATATTCAGTGATTATTTGCCGGCGTTTAAGGCACACGTGGTTCACTATTACATCCAATTAGATCATTTTAAAACATATGCCATAAATTACGCGCACGCGTTCCGAGCCGTTTTAATAATAAAGGTCAGAAATTTATTTCCGCCACCGAAAAGTAGAAAATGAGAATTTTATGGATTTTAAAAAAATAGTCATTTTTTTTCTTCCTGTACTAACTTCCTTGTACCTTAACAGATGTCTCTGTGTGCCCTTCACAGTATTAGTTCAATAGCAACAACTTCACCGGAGATCATTCCTTACTTTCTCCTTTTCTCCGTGTGTGTGTGTGTGTGGGCGTGTGTGTGATGAGAGTGACTCACGGCCAGCAGTCTGTTCTTCTCTTTCTCAGCAGAGCTCTGGGTGCTCTCCAGGGCGGCCCGGTGTTTTTTGGACAGCTCCTCGAGCGCGCGGCTCTGCGTCTCTCTGAAGTGAGAGGTTTCCTCTTCGTATCTGTTCCGCAGGTTCATCAGCTCCTTCTCGTAGGCTTGCTTCTCCTCGCGAAGGTTCTGCATGGGGAGAGAACGGCGGGAGGGCGTGTTGAACTCGGTAATAACACCAGGAAGAAAGTCTTCCACACTTCAAGACTGAACAGTAGTAAATGAGTCCATCTGGTTTCAGAAATTTAAGAAGCATACTATGTATGAATAGAATACTTGCAGAAATAAAAAAAATCAACCCTGGGTTACTGTGATGCCTTAAAGAACCCCATTGGTAATTCTTTTTCTATAACAGCATGTGTGTCATTCCTCTTATACCAGCTGAATGTTGTAGTTCTTGAATGACACGCTTGTTTGTCCGTTTAACGTTCTGAATTGTGTCTGTGAAACAGGTTCCTACGATCACGTACGCTACACCAGCCATATCCTCACCAGCCTCTCAAAATCCTGTCTGACATTACAAAGCCCTGACACTGGAGACTCCTTCAATAAAGGTTAAATAAACATCATATGATTAACGATTATATGTCTGTTAAATATCTTTTTTTTAAATAATATACAATTTATTTTTTTTTTAGAATATGTGATGCTCCCACCACATGAGTTCCCATAAAACTGTTACAATTTTAGTTGATGAGAAGATTAATCGACACCTTCTGACCAATCAGATTCGAGTATTCATCAGCTAGTATTCATATAGCTCCAGTGTTTTTCCTTTATGTCCCATCATATAAACATGCTGACTGAATTACTGTCAAAATCTGTAATAATACTGCCAGGCTGTAGCTGCACAACCATTAGAGAACTAGAGGCCTCTTGTAAAGCTCACGTGATCATGGCAGGCTTACGTAAGCTTTTTAGCTTAAGAACACACATGGAAAATGACAGGGAGTGGAATTGCACGGCTCGGGGCACTCAGGCCCAGATGCGGCATGCTATTTTCAGCATCTGTGATGAACAAGTAGCGATGGAGACTTGTTATTCCACCACGTTTTGGATGCCGACAGGCCTCGGATCTCTCTTGACATATCCGACATTGTTAGCGAATTCAACAAGTCAAAAGCAAAAAAAAAAAAAAAAAAACCAAGAGATTCCATTAAAGCAAGAGTGTAAGCATCCAGGAACATCCGGCAGAGTGAATCAGATTCAGCCCTGCTTTCATTTAGCCCCACGTTGTCATGGCAACGCCAAACCTAAGGCCACGTTCATTAACGCAAAGGCCGCGTCAGGGCTGCGCTCTGAGCTGAGAACTTCCATTCAAAAGTTGTCGATATTTACGCAGGAATGTTCCTCGGATCAGGTCACGCAGTTGCTCCGAAGTTCCTTTACGAGAAGCATCGCAGATTTTCACGGGACGTGCAGACCATCGAGCGCCTCTCTTTAAACTAACGTCAAGGTCAGTGGGACACAGAGCGCTGACACTCTTCCATAAACGTTAAATAAATATCTCCTAACAACAACAACAACAACAAAAAAAAACAAACCCTCACAACATCTCTGATGGCTTAGATTATATAGACGGCTTGCTGTACAAGTCCATGTGTACAAGCTGTTGTAGAAACGATTACAAATCAGTGTTAATATTAACGTATCGTTCCTGTTACAGTCCGAACTAACAGGGCTGTTATACAGAAATAATGCATAATAAAGCGAGTACAAACGTTGACTATTCAATTAGTCAAATGTCTTTTTCAGATCATCAACTGACATACGCAGCCATCTCAGGGTGATGTGAGGTTTCTGACTAAACGTACATTAAGGACACATGCTTTGAGATCAGTGTAGTGAAACTGGTGATTTGGGTTGTAATAGCACCAGGGGGTATAAACGTGTTGGCTGATGTGTGACGCGTCCAGATATATGGCTTTCCATTGAGGTGAACTGGGAGGACCTCAGTGAGTCGGCAAAATAATAGAAAAAAACCTAATATGATGATATTAATTAATTATATCATCATATTAATATGATGATAAGAAGATGGCAAGGACTGAAATACATATCTAATATAAGTCCAGTATACTGCCAACATTCCGCTGCATGAATAGTCCTAACACATCAGTCGCTGCGAGTTTGGTTTCATTTAACCAGAGATGGAAACTACAAATACTTCGTTACTGTACTTAAGTAGAATTTTCAGGTATCTGTACTATACTTCGCTACTTTTTTTTTTTTTTTTTTTTTGCGCCTTCTTTCTACTTTGACTTCTTACATTTTAGCACGAGTATCTGTACTTTCTACTCCCTACATTTTCAAATCATGATCGTTACATACAGTAAGTATGCACATAAGTAAGTTTTGGAGCCTGCACTTTTTACTTTCACTTGAGTAAAAAGTTGAGTCAATACTTCTACTTTTACTAGAGCATTTTTTAAACAAAGCTATCTATACTTTTACTTGAGTAAAGAATGTGGGTACTTTTGACACCTCTGCATTTAACATTCATTATTCAGCAGCTTGTAAAATAGCACTTGATCCAGCACCGAGCCGCGATGGGTAATAGTGCGGACACCTTAATCGAGATACTAAATCCAGGTCATGAAATCATAATGTGTTAATGTGATACAGGTTATATTATCATCATCATGCTTTTCAAGTTCATTCTCTGTTTTGAGTTGTTGAAGTAATAAAACAATGACTATTTATTTTGCTATCTTCGTTTGATATGCTCTGCTGTAATAAAACCCATGGCCGTGGTTTAAAGGACAAGCCAAAAGAGCAGTCACCTCCTACTGTTAAATCTCTCTTTAAGTTATTTCATAATCGTATCTATAATATGTCCTTGGGATAAGCAGTGTCTCTCGGTGAGACGCCGTCTCCTTTAATGTCCGTCACGTGGAATGATCTAATTATTTCATAGTATCATATTTATGTGCTTAATATTGGTGGCAAACTATGGATTTTTGATTGTATTTACAGTCCAAGACTCTAAAATTCAATGTGAAATACTACAATAATAAACTCTAGATACAGTCCAGAGAGAGAGAGAGAGAGAGAGAGAGAGAGAGAGAGAATCAGAAAGTTTCTGAATGTTTCTTAATGTTAAATCCTCTTGCTATGTTTCAGAAGTTTTAAATATTGCTCAGATGCTGAACTGTTTGGCTGTACGGGGGACGTTACCGTACTGTACTTACGTAGCCCGAGAAGCCGAATAAAAAACCCGGCTTTGACATTTACATGGAATTACATCGTGTGATGTTGATACTCTCTACATCTACTTTGCCCTTTTCTCGAGGCTGTAATTCACATTTAAATATTTCAACTTCGAATAAAAAAAACTTCCGCTCCTTTAATTCAAAAAGTACCAACTGGAAGAAAAGAAAAGAAAAGAAAAGAAAAAAAAAAAAAAAAGTCTGGCTATGGAGGGCACGTCCGAACATATCAGTAATTAAACACGGCCTAAATGCTGTACGGCTTTTAAAAGCCCAGCAGGTGCGGGAAAAGCCCCGACACACACAAAAGCTTCTTATTAATGAATCCTGATGAAATAATTAAACATGCGCAATAAGAAAATGTACAAGTACAGTAAGTGGAATTGGAATTCCTGTTTTTCCTTTGATAACGACCAGAAAAGTTACACTTTGTCGTTTGGAGTGTTTAGAATGAAACCCAAGGAAATAATGGCTCCCGGGAGGCTAGCGTTTAACACGAGAAGGGTGCGAGCTGGAATGAGTGCTGCATATAAGACAGCATATAATTGTGTTTTAGTGATGTATGCACACACACACACACACACACACACATACACACATGCACACATGCACACACTTAGACCTCTAATGAAATATGTAACCTTTTTCACCAAGAAGCTCTTATCGTTCTTTACTAATGACATTCTAGAAGAGGCTGATCATTAAGAAACCGATTCCAAGTGTACATTAGGAACATGAATGTGTCACAACAATGCAAAAACATTGAAGCAAATGACGTGAATCTGCAGTTCACATAATTGCAGCTCAGTTCAGATTCATGGACGTCTTTTCCGTCCATCTGTGCAACTCGAGAAACACGACACAGTAGAAACTGTGGCCTGAAGCAATAAAGATCAGACTTATTGCACAAAAAATGTGTAATATTATGTCGCCGTTGTCGTCACTGAATATCTTATATACAGTATATGCAGAAACGAATCAAATCTGGTCACTTGTTCTTTGCAGAGCAGACACGTTTAAAAAGAAAAAGAAAAAAAAAAAAATCCAATTTAAGAAATAAATCAGATATACCCTGCAGTGTGAACCTCAGGTTCAAGCAATAAATCAATAAAAAAAAACTATTTATTCTAGTACAGTGACTCAGAACTGACTTTGTCCCGGTCCTGCTTTAATCGTCCGTTGGACGTCGTGGCTTCTTCCGGGCACGGGATTATTTTGACTTTACTTTAATTACACGCAAGTCGACAGCATTCAACTTGTTCTTTGAACTGATTTAGGGAGTTTCGCACAAACGGGGGTCAATCCTTATCCAGTCACAGCTTTTACTGTTTTTTTTTTTTTTTTTTTTTGAACATGAAAGTTTTTTGAAGATGAAAGTTGCAAAGCTCCTTCTACCAAACTGGAGAAAGGCTTCAAAGTGCATGCTTCGTCAGAAATACACAGCTCTGAAGGCAAGAAAGGGGAATTATTAACAGGAAAAACAAAAGACTCAAAAAGCTTTTCAAAAAGCACTGACTTTGTTCTTTTTGCCATTCTTCTGCGTTTCTTGGTGGTTTCGGTTCAGCTAGCTGATCTGGTGTGAAATGTCCGTTACGGACCTTAGTACGGGGTGAAATAATGGACTGGACATGACATGGGTTTGATAATCATCATCTCCTGAGATCCCTGGAAAAGCAGAGAATGTATACAGACGTCCAGAGCCCACCGTGATTATTAGCACCGCTTGTAAAGATTAGGAAAAAAAGGGTTAGAAAAAAATCCATCTTTTGGTTAGGTAGCTTCAATCTTTCACTGAAAAATGAGAAAAATCCAGCCCTTAACTGAAACACGTTTATTCAGAGAAAAACAAATCTCTCATCACGAAATAATTGTTTTCAACAAAAGCACATGTGAAACAATTATTGCCCATGCTGCAGCACTAACTGTCATGGAAACTGCACAGTATCAGATCGCAAGACCCTGCAGCAGACCATCACAGACGTTTATCACACAGATTTTGATTTCAAATGTCCTGGTATTTCATGGAGTCCATGATGCCCTGGTCTCCAGCGCCTTCGGAAGAAAAGCATCTCCACATCACAGAACCTCCACCACTGCATGTTGCATGATCTTTTCATTCTAGCCATTATAGCCTTTTTTACGTCAAACTCACTTCGAGTGTTTACTGCCAAAAAGCTCCATTTTTGTTTAATCAGACCACAGAACAATGTTCCAGTCAGTTGTAGTTGTGCTTCACAAACTCCAGCCGCTTACACAGTCTCAATATTTAAGTCTAGGCTCAAAACACATTTGTTTAGTCAAGCCTTTTGTTATTGGGTAAAGGAGCAGATCTGGAGGGTTCTCAGGCTTACATGTAGAGTGTTCTGGTTAACTGGGATGTTTGGATGCTGTCGTCGCCCACTCTCATGCGTTCACTCAGGTTTGTTGACGGTGGAGTGGCCGGCCGCTTGATATCCCAGGGATCCCTCATGTCTGTGTTACCTTCTGGCTCTCCCTTTTAGTTATGCTGTCATAGCTAACCTTGCCGGAGTTCCTGCTTGCACACGATATACACTGGTATTAACCTTTACACGACAATGGGTATAACTAACAAGCCTCTCTCTCTCTCTCTCTCTCTCTCTCTCTCTCTCTGTCGAGCTGCACACACTACCTGAGATCCACTGATTCTGACCTCCTCTGCTTTCTGTACCTGTCTGATCCATCCTGATGTCCTTCTTCTGGTCGGAGTTATCATCACTTGACATACACTCGCTCCTGCTGAGGATGGTCCCATGTGAACAGCCTCAGTATTCACCTAGACAGTGAGGATGATGATGGACTGCTGCTGAGTTGAACATTTTTGCTACAATGGCTGAGGACTTAAATTACCACAAACAGTCTTAGGCTCAAACCTCCATCAGTCATGTGATAATGTTGTTTGATCTGTAGTGAATAATGTTCTACACAATTTTTTTACCATGCACACAGTTATATTCGCACCTTATTTGTAATCACACTATCCGGTGTCACCCAAATGAGGATGGGTTCCTTTTTAATGGGTTCCTCTCAAGGTTTCTTCCTCTTGTCATCTCAGGAAGTTTTTCCTTGCCACTGGCTTGCTCATGATATATATACAGTATATATTTATATATTTCTGTAAAGCTGCTTTGAGACAATGTCCGTTGTTATAAGCACTATCTAAATAAAATTGAACTGAATTACATTTATGGTTAACTGATGGAAAAGGCTTTTTTCTGTCATACCTTCAAATGGTGGTTTAACAGTGGTTTTGGAGACTTTGTAACTCAGAGAGTTTACTTTTTTCTTCTATTTCACCAATAGTGATCCTCGGAGATTTTTTTATTTCCTTTCTTACCATCCTCCTCACTGAACGTAGGGCAAAATAAACTTGGGTCCTCTTCCAGGCAAGTTTTTAACAGTTCCAGTCGATGTCCACATTTTTATTATTGCAATAACAGTAAAATGGGCATTTTCAGGCGAGTAGCTCTTTTTCTATAACAAGTCCCTGACTTATGAAGGTCAACACACTTCTCACTCCTTCGCTTTGCTATTATCTTTCCCGAGTTGATGGATGACTGAGGGAACGTGGCCTCTGTGTCACCTCATATTTGTACCCCAGTTAATCAGAAAGTCACGGATTACAGCTGGAAACTTCCTACACAACTTAAAAATGTACAGATTAAGTGGGAAACATGTTTCATGGCATTGTGTTCACAATCATTTCCAGGAGAGCCACCAACTCTGGCATACAGTATGTGTTTTGTTGAAAATAAATATTTCTTGATGAGGCATCTGTGTTTCTCTTTAACAGTCCTTTTTTTTTCAGTCTGACACGGAGCAACTTCACTAAAAATGCGAATTTTTTTCTAACCCTTTTTACTAATCTTTACAAGGATTGCCGATGATCATGAAGGGCACTGTATACAGTACAGTGATGTAATGACATGGTTCTCTATCCCGTGGAAAACAAACTGGGAAGCTGTGGAAGCTTAAATTTTGAAGACATACGCACGTGTACCACGCGGTAGAAACTCAGTATACGAGGTGTTAAGAAAGACAGGTCGCTGTCTCACTGTACTGACCAGCAAGCAATGCTACTGGACACACAGCTGCAGTATTTCATGCAAGTCTGCTTCAGCATCAGGTTGTAATATGTCGAAAAGTTCAAGGGGGTGAATACTTATGCATGGAACGGTAATAATTACCAGCCAAGCAATTGCACTGTAGCAGTATTTGAAAGAATATTATTTTAGAAAAGAAGAGCTAAAAACAGGAAAGGCGTGACACGACTGAGAGCTCGTGAACACAAAGTAGAAGAGGGTCGTCTTTCTAGTGCGTATTTACTGTATGATGATAATGGGTGAACGGTGTGGTGCAGTTTGCTCAGTACCTTCTCTAATGTGAAGATGTGCTGCCTCTGCCTCTCGTCCAGAGTCTGGCTCTTATTCTGCAGAGCTCCCCTCTCCTCCTCCAGACGCAACACCTTGTCCCTCAGACGCGATTTCTCCGACTCCAGGTCGCGGATGGCCGCCTCGTGGGTCATCTGTGTGGCTTGCAGGCTGCCGATCTGACCTGAGTTCGGAGGTCACATTCACAGCTTTAGGGCTTAAAATAAAGGAGGCATAAAACCCTTAACTGTTGCAATCTAGCCTTAGAGCTGGGCATCTGACTTGTTTTTACAGTTAATGGATGTTATTAGGACACCAAGTGCTGCTGGATAATGGGGGAGACGAAGAACACGTAGAGAGCAGGACAGCTCAACGAACAGATTTTGATTACAGCAAAGGTAATGAATGTCTTTCGAGTTGTTGCTTTTCTGTTTCATCATGTGCAAATAAATCTGTGGATCACCCACACTGTTCTGGAACTGTGCCTTCGTAATCCCCTTTAAAAAAAAAAAAAAAAAAAAAAAAAAAACCTATTTCAAGATACTACTTTCATTTTGAAGTACACACAAAGTACTCTCTTTGCCAAACATCTGACGTCATGAATTTAATTTGCATTACTTTCCGTTAAGCCCATAAACAGAGATCAAGCAAACGGAAACTAAAAAAAAAAAAAAAAAATATCAATAAAGCCCAAGCTGTTTTGCAAGGCTAACAGATGCAGCTTAAGTTAATCCACCTGAATAATATATGACAAGCTGTCTGATTGAAAAGGTTTCCTGATAAATACATAATCACTGGCTCTGCTGATGCATACAGTGACACAAAAACAGTAGGAGTCACACCGGATCCAGGTGTTCAGACTTATGGGTCTGGAAGAGCGTTCCAGAAATTGGCTGACGGGGTCTCGGAGAGCAACGGAGCTGTGACATTCAGCCGCTGTTGCCAGGAAACCGGCAGATGATCTGTCACCCGAAATTTTCCCAACATAGTCCCATACTGAGTGGCTGAGGAAAGCCTCAAGACAAACCAAAAACTCCTTTCCGGCTCTTAAACTCCTCTATTCCATCCACAAATTACACAGCAGATGAATAAAGATTGGAATAAATCACCTTGTAACCCAACAAGCAAATCACAGCACTGCTGAGACTAACTCAGTGCTACAGCCACTCTGAAATAAATCAATGGGTATCAGGTGTTGTTGGGGTTACCAAACAGGGGCGTTCCATCCTTTATCAGACACTTTAACGCTCCAGCTATATCAGTATTGTACAAAAACACCAAAGCCCCAGTAAAGAATCTTGATTTGAGGACAGGAGACATAGTCGGTATCCCTGCTATTAATGTGCTGGCCTAGTTAAATCTTTAATAATTTTCAAAACTCCCGACAAAAGCATTTAGGTAGTTAATCAATCAAGCCCAGAGACCAGAAAGATTCATATTCCTCATTGCCTTCTTTTCTTATTCAATAGTGGAAAAGAACCCAATGGAATCAAGAAAGTTTATTAATGCAAAGTTTATGGCGACGCTGCAATCAGCAATTCTGTGCTCCAGAACCGGTTCACTGTTTTTAAAAAGGTGAAGTGGAGCTAGATGATAACTCAAGAAGTGGTAGACCAAAGGAAACGGAAGACGAGGAGCTGCAGAAGCTGTTGGACGAAGATACGACACAATGGACTCGAGAGCTGCGAGACGTTTGAATACGGATCATTCGACTGTTCTAAGGCGTCTGAAGGGAACGGGAAAGATTCGGAAAGTTGGTAGGTGGTTCCACGTGCGCTTTCAGAGAGAAATATCACTCAACGGCTTCACACCTGCATCACAGGAGCGTTATTACAAAGGTGTACTTTACTGCTCCATCCTATAGAAACTGTTACAGTGAACAATTGATCAAATGACGTTAAAAAGAAAAATCAATGAACTACGATCATCAGCGGCCATTCACAAAAGAAAAACATCCTCCATCATGACAACACAAGGCCACACGTTGCAAAAGTGACAAAAGGCACAAGTTTAAGCCTTGAATGGGAAGTTTACCGCATCCAGCCTCATCACCGGACACAACGCCATCGGATTTCCACTTGTTTAGGTCACTGCAACATACACTTTCTGGACAACATACCAAAAAATTCAAGGAATCCTCCTTTTGTGATGGTATTCATTCATTCATTCATAGATCTAATGGTGATTACTTTGTAGACTAACTCTATGTATTGTTTTAGAAAATCGCAAATAAACTTTGTTCAGAAAGGCCATGAACTTGCACAAAAACCTAATACAATAGAAGAACATCGCAGACACACTAAGGGATCTGGACGTAAGATCAGGTTACCCTGGAAACACGCCTATTTTATTTTTAAAGACATCTGAGACTGTCCCGTGGTCAGTGGATAAATCACTTCCCCAAACAAACCACACACTCCTACAATTCCCACTGCGTCTTACAATCACTGAGCAGAGCAGGGCATGATACCAAAACCTGCTGTATAATATCACGTACTGACCAGCGCTGCAAAGCCACCTTTTCTCTTGCTCATGTCTCTGAAGTTTTACAGCACTTCCTAGTCCTGATATTGTAGTACACTCTTCAAAGGCAAAACAGGAAAAATCCGTGTAAACAATGACAGAATCTGGCTGGTCTCAAAGTCAAAGGTGTAATTCATTATTGCTCTTGCATCTTATTAAACAGCTCACCCGTCCCAGAATCCTCCTCCTACTTCCCATTTCGGCTATTCCCAACTAGCGGTCGCCACAGCGGATCTTTTTGTCCGCATGTCTGATTTGGCAGAGTTTTTTACGCCGGATGCCCTTCCTGACGCAACCCTCCCCATTTATGCGGGCTTGGGACCGGCACACAGGCATACACCAGAGTGTGCACCCCCTTGTGGCTGGGTCTTTGTACAGCACCCGACCTTCTCTGGATGTCTCCCATCCAAGTACTAACCAGGCCCGTCCCTGCTTAGCGTCCGAGAACAGGCGAGATCGGGCACCCCCAGGGCAGTATGGCTGTACACCCTTCCCGGAATCCAATTTGTTGTTTTTGCTTTGAAAGCATGTGACCGCTACCTGCTAGCTCTCTGTGCAGCAAAACTTCTGCGAATTCACTGTTAGTGCTCCCAAAACCCATCCTGAACTTTTTCTTCATCTACGTGTCATATGTGGAAGCTCTGAACAAAATATACCTTATCTTTTATTTCCTTCGTGGCTGCCTGTGAGACAACCAAGGCCGTTTCAGGTCCGTACGTAATAACGATATGAAAACAGAATGAATCGGTTCGAATCAAAGTAAATTAGAGATACTTGACAAAATATATTTAGTTTCGTATTGCAAATTTAGATCTATGGTCTATGATTTTGCCGGACTGTCGTTTTTGAAATATCGATGGCATCATAAATGACGACTTCATCATAAATGACTACACAGAGGATTCTGGTAAGGGTGAGCTGGCTCCTTTAAGAACTAGTTTGGCTCTTAAGCCAGTGGAAATATGGACCACTCTGTTAAAAAAGAAAAAAAAAAAAGAAAAGAAAGAGAGTTCCAGCACCAGCACCACCACCACCACCACCAGCTCCAAGTGGGTGTTAAAGGGGTAGGATCGAATGCTGCAGAGGTGTGAATTGAAACTGCATCCCAGGACACTGGATATGAGTCAGCCTCTACTTTTGCAGATGATGATACCTTTGGTTTATAAGTGCAGTCTCCACTAGAAAGTCAAAGGCCTTCCTCGTCAATTTGGAAGCTACATTCGAACCACTCGGTAAACAACTCAAGAACATTTCAGCTGGAGTGTAAATATAACTATGTTCTACTTACCTTCTTCAAAATTGTCATGGCTGATTGATTGGCTGTAAGTGTCTCGTAGAAACCTATTGACTCTAACATACGTAATGAGGAGACCGATGAACAATATTACACACTGTGGAGCAAACAGATGCCATGGATCGTCGTGTCAAACTTTGTGCATGAACGCATTATGCGACCAAGCCAGTTACAAGACCAAGACCTGACTAAGACCAGAGGGGGTCGAGACCGAGACAAGACCAAGACTCTGAGGGGCCAAGACCGAGTCGAGACCGAGACCAGGGCTGGCCAAGACCGAGACGAGACCAAGACCAATGTGCGTTTTATACCGCATGACTAATAACACTAGCTAGCACAACTTAAACCTATCTTACCTTTTCTTTGTGCTTCCATTCTATGTGACGGTAAAAGTTTGACGTTGTCCCTGTCGCCTCCGTTATCGCTGTATTGCAGAATTCACGCACTGCACTGTGTGGTTTCTTTTCCCCGTTGATTTACATGTGAATTATTTCTGGGGTTGATATCGAAGTTTGATTCTAGACGATTTTGCTGACATCTCCCAGACAACAAAGACTTCACCCGTGTTCTTGGCCAGTGCGTGTGTGAAGGGGGCGGGTCGGGTAACCGCGGTCGCCACTAACATCACTGGCTGCACTTGAAGTAAGAAGTTATCCAATCCGACATTAAACAGCTCATTAATAATAATATTCTCTGAGCCGTGGTCTCGGCTGGTCTCGGAATAAAATTCCGAGTCCTCTTTGTCCGAGTCCATGACAAGACCGAGTACAAATGCGGCCGAGTCCGAGACGAGACCGAGACCTTCAAAAACCGGTCCTACAACACTACAATGAGGCCTGCCCATTCTGATTCACTCCAAGACAGATGACTTTGATTGTTTTCCTGTGGTAGTTAAAATGACCATGTCAAATTTCCCTTCACTGGAACTAAGAGGCTCAGACCTGTTCCAGCATCACAATGATCCTGTGCACAATGGAGCGAACTCAATGAAGACATGGTACACTGAGGTTGGTGTGAAAGAACTGGAGTGGTTCTATACAGAGACCTGACTTCAACCCCACTGAACACCTTTGGGATGAACTGAACCCCAGACCTCCTCACCCAACATCAGTGCCAGACCTCACTAATGCTCATGTGGTGAATGGACACAAATTCCCACAGACACGCTCCAAGATCTAGTGGAATGTCTTCCTAGAAAAATGGAGCTGATTATAACAGCAAAGGGACTAAACCTGAACTGGGATGATTAACACAAAGCACATATGAGTGTTATGGTGCGGTGTCCACAAACATTTTTTCCATATAGTGTACGTTCCATACTGTATGTGTTATTTCATCATTTTTTTGTCTTCAGTATTGAGTAAAAAAAAAATGTCTGTCTGATTTCATACTCAAAGAGAAATAATGAGAGTGTATATGTTAGCAGTTTTTGATGTGATTTAAAATTTATAGAGATATCTCACTGGCTTTGAGGAGGATCTCCGTGGCCTGCTGCTGAACTCTGTCTCTGGTGGCTTCAAGCTCGCACTCCGCTTCTTTCTGCCTGATCGCTATGATCTCCGCATCCTGAGTCACCTCATCCAGCTGTTTATGCAGCTCCTGCACACACACACACACACACACACACACACACACACACACACACACACACACACACACACACAAAACCCACAGGTTGAAATTAAATGAGCAGTGCATCACCGATTGACAAACACACTTTCATTTTCTTAGCCCCCCCCTCTTTCTTCTCTCTCTCTCTCTCTCTCTCTCTCTCTCTCTCTCTCTCTCTCTTTCTCTCTGATCAGGACCACTCTTGTTTTCTCATCTCCCTCCATTCTTCCTATCCTTTGCTCAGTAAATTTCCAGTTACAGCCTCGCTTTCTTTTTCTCTATTGCTGTCACGTTCACTCCTATTATCCAATCCTTGACATCCATCAGGCTCTGATTTCCTGCCTGGAACGACCCTTTAGAACTCATTAAAAAAATTTTTTTAGGCATTCTTATGTTCTCGCCGAGGACTGAAGAGGAGCAGGCACTCTGTCAGATCTACCTGGACCATTTTAATAGTACACTGTGAGTGTCGTCTTCTCTGTGCGATTCCCGGAAATGAACTAATTTTACACTTCACAATCGAATGGTGTGCGTTCAGCGGAACCGGAAACATTGTACACTTTACTGGCATTCTGCATTTCTTCTACTATTCAATGCGATGAAAAGGTACAGTGCACAGCAGAGGAACTCAACTGAACTCCGGCGAAGATCCAGTTATATAACATTTCTGCCTACAAAGGTCTGGATAAGCAACTATCGTCAATGAATGAGAACTATAAAAGGCACAATAGGTTTTTTTTTTTATTCTTAATTTTACAAAAGACCTGGAAAATATTTATATTAACAAGTGTACGTATAAGGTGGTAGAGAAAACTTGTTTAGAAAATTGTGTCATGGTCTGAAGTGGGTTATTTTTTTTTATATGGGCCTCTTGTCAATCATTCAATAAATACCCCCCCAATTGAAGTTACCTTATATATAACTTCGCCACTTCTCGGTTCGAATTTCGCGGCTTCACTCTATCGCGGTTTTTTCAAATACAGTATATCCATTAAAAAGTTGATCGAGACAGTGAAAATTGACTTAGTTTAGTTCATCACTGTTTACTGCATGTTGTAATATTTGTATTTTAAGTAGACAGATTTAATTTCATAATTTTTGAAGTCGCAATGAAATGAAAAACCCCCACTTCATTTCATTGCATGTGCCTAAGACTTTTGCACAGTACTGTATTTATATAAATTACCCCGCTGAAAGAGACCACAGCCATCAGGGAATGCCGTTTCCATGAAAGGGTGTACATGGCCTGCAACAATGCTTAGGTAGGTGGTATGTGTCAAAGTAACATCCACATGGATGGAAGGACGCAAGGTTTGCCAGCAGGACATTGCAGAAGGACCACACTGCCTCCACCATCTTGCCTTCTTCCATTACAGGCCACCTTCTTCCATCGTTCTGTGGTCCAGTTCTGACGCTCATGTGCCCAGTGATGCTCTGGAGATGCTCTGGAGATACTCTGACCCAGTCGTCTAGCCATCACAATTTGTCCCTTGTCAAACTCGCTCAAATCCTGATGCCTGCCCATTTTTCCTACTTCTAACACATCAACTTTGAGGACAAAATGTTCACTTGCTGCCTAATATATCCCATCCACTAACAGGTGCCACGATGAAGAGAAATAAATAGAAGATTAAACTTATACATCCACAGCCAATCATCTAAATATTCCGTTTATTTTTCTATTTACATCTTTTTATGAGCATCTATGAAAATTTACCGAACCTGAGCTGCAGAACTACGGCCATATGGAAATACGTTAATCTGCTCTGGAACAGTAGCCTGCAGTTTTAACAAGAATAGTGCACCGAAGTCTGTCAAATCAGACCAAACACGCAGGTAGGAACTGAAGTGTGAGAGCAGAGAAGTGACTGTCGGACATCCGTTGATCCTCGGATCAGGAAACCAGAGCCAGTTTTACGGATTCATCATTCCACTGAGTCACAACCACTTTGCATAAAAGAGATTAAACGTCACTGTTATTGTGTATCGCTCTCTTCTGAGTCGTAGCTCTGTTTATTTCAAGGATTCCTACACAATGATTTTATAACACAGACATAATCACTGCATGAATATTCTATGGAATAAGTCTGGAGAATTTATGAGAGGCTCATGACAAAACGTGCACGATGCAAGATAATACTGGAGGCTTTATGCATTTTTGAGAAAAAGACAGCCAACAATAATAATAATTATTATTATTATTATTATTATTATTATTATTATGAGTTGACTGATTGAGATTAGTATGTTTCTGAAATTTCTTGGAAGTTATTAGCATGATGTTTTTTTTACTAACAGGGCATTCAGGACACTTTGAGAAAGCTGAAGAAGGGTAAAAATGTGTCAACTAGTAGAGATTTGCTCATCGTTTTTAATTGGCTGACACACGGCGTAGTCTAAAGACGTCAGGAACGACAGAAGGAGTGCGCCGTTTATGAGGCCAAAGAGTTAGTTAGCACGTAAAGAGAGCAGCTTCGGATCTCTCGAATCCACAAAACAAATAAAGGTAAGATGAAAAGAAAAGATTATTCAAGAAATAATTGGTGTGGAGTGAATGTAATGGGATATTAATAATCTCAGCTATTTTTGTACTGCTGCCAGACTGCTATGTGGTGCAGCATCTTCGGCGCTCACGTTAAAAAGGTTTTCTTTCTTTTTTTTTTTTTTTTTTAATAGCGCTGCAGTTTACCTGACTGTTGAATAAAAAAAAATTTAATCTTTCACTCATATTTCACTGTTGTCCAGTTCAGGTTGATAAACACCCAGCAACTGGCCTCTTCTGTCCCC
>JAOVYU010000040.1:9902032-9912194 GCA_025674565.1 Synodontis membranacea | reverse complement strand
ATATTACTGTATATGTCTCAATAACTTAAAAAAAGAATAATAATTATTCAAAAAAATTCATGGACCCCATTCTGCAAATCATAGCTATAAATGATTTTATACACGATGTTGTCTGCTTCCCCTCATCAGAACCTGCTGATTGTACAATACAGAAAGCCCAATAGTTTTGGTTTTCTAACTTGCCTCGTGCAAATACATATTACACAGACTGTATTACAGTTAACAAAATGCATTGTGTACGTTTAGGATCCGAGCGCTTTTTTCTAGTGTCCCGTTAGCTAAATGTTTAGAGAATGTATTTCTGAACTGTTATTTTTCCTTTCCCCAGTTCATTCCGAGATGGCTCGGAAGCCCGGTGCGCTAATTACACTCATAAATAACGTCTCCATTTCTAAATTTCAGAAAGGGGTCCGAGGGATTTGATCATTAATGGGTGACTGTGTGTGTGTGTGTGTGTGTGTGTGTGTGTGTACACAAACGCAATCTGTTCACTGCACTCTTTTGAAGATCAAATGAAAAAAGAAGATGAAAACGCACCTTCATGTTCGCTGCACATCGGCACTAAACTCTACCTGCGTTTATTAATCGGCTCTGAAAGAGATGCAGCATTCCGTGTGTATTCTCTACATGTGCGTTTCAATAGCTTTAATTGCAACATGAGCATTTAGTGTGTAGTATTTTTCAAAAATGGAGTAAATGAAGCATTGCTATAAATTACTCAATACTTGAAAAAAAAAAAGTGTTCAACGTTGGAAGCATAAAAAGGTGCGCATTCCTTCAGGTCTCAAAGCAAAGTTGTTTTGCAAGCGATAAGGAGAGAACTGGGCGGATGATCTTTTAAACAACAAATAAAACATTTATATTAACTAAACTACAAGAAGTGTTTAAACCAACCAAAACTCCAAGCCGTGCCCAAAGTACATTTTGTTATTCCAGATTAATAGTTTTGGTAATTTTCTTGACTTGGTTCAGAGTCACTTGTCATCGTCGAGGAGCTAGCGGACGTAGATGGATGTAGAAATGCGGCTATGGCAGGTGGGGGTGTGGTGTAGCATGAGCAGGAGCTATTTGACACGGCACACCTGCCTCTCATTTGTAGATGCTTATTTATCATGCTTTTTTTTACTCTCTCTCTCTCTCTCTCTCTCTCTCTCTCTCTCTGTGAGATGAACTGAACCGAACTGAGCCTCTGGAAAGCAGCTGATCTTCTGTTTGTTTTTTTCTCTAGTCTTCCTTCCCATCCCTTTCCATGCACACAAAAAATAAACGCTGCCTGAGTCCGCCGAGTCCTCGATATTTTATTGCTGAACTCCTGTGCTAGTGAAGCGAAAGCAGGAAAGCTATATAGACTAAAATATCATGAATGCTCTTCACTTAAACACGGATGTGTTTATTGTATAGTTTATTTAATTGTCTGTACATATTGATTATGCTTTTTTGTGTTACTAATCCTCTGCTCTCTCACTGTCTCGGGTAAAGTGCGGCACGGTGTATCTGGACCAGCTATACTTTCTTCCTTTAAGTAATGACAACAAAGGCATGACAATAAAGCCTACTAGACAACCGGAAGTCAATCTGATATCTGATATCTGATGTGCTACTTCAGATTGTATATTTATTTAATTGTATATTTTTTTCTGTGTAAGATGAAGTAAGATGAAACGATCCCCCCCAAAAGAAAAAAAATGTACAGATGATTAAAGTCCCAGTTGAATTCACATCCCTGCTTCTTTAATCCATCTACCCGCAGGCTCGTTACCTTGATGTTGCTCTCGGAGGACGTGAGTGAGGCCTGCAGTTTGTGGGATTTCTCCTGGCTCTCTCTGGCTTCCTCTTGAACCCGCTGCAGCTCGGACCGCAGCTTACCCAGTGTCTTCTGCAGCGCTGCCTCCTGCGCCTGGAACTCCTTCCTCAGCTCCGCCTCGGTCTTCTTCCAGGCCAGCAGGTTCTCGGCCGTCATCTGCTGCGTGCGCTTCATGGCTTCCAGCTCTCTCTCGTAGAAGGCCTGCGCCTTGGTCAGCTTGGCCTCGTACTCCTCTACCAGGCGCTTCTTGTCCTGCTTGAGCTCCTCCACCCGCTTCGTCAGAGCCTCCACCTCCTGCTTGTGCAGCAGGCTCAGCTTCTCCTGGTCCTTGCTGTAGTTGGCGTTCTGGCTCTGGTGTGACCGCAGCAGCTCCTGGACCTGCACCAAAAAAAACCCCAAAAATTAATCTGTAATAAATATTTCCTAAATGTTTTGGTGATAAAGTCATTTTAAATGTTTGAGGAGGTGGAGTTGTACGAGGTGAAACATTGTATATAAATAACTCTCATAGATGAAATGTGATATTTAGTACCTCCTGTCTGTGGGTGGTGCGCAGCTCCTCCAGTGCCTGTCTCTTCTCCTGCTCGAACTGCGCCTGCACCTGAGTGAAGGCCCTCAGTTTCTCCTCGAAGGCGCGCCGCATCTCCTCGACCTCGCGCGACATGCTGACCACACGCTGCGTGTGCTGCGCCTCCGTGCACAGCTGCATGTCCTCCACCCGCTGCCGGTACGACTCGAACTCAGCCAGCGCCTGCCGCTTCATCCTGTCGTGGACCTCCATGGATTCCTCCAGCGACTGGATGCGCCGCTTCAGGTCCATCTCGTCGCTGATCTTGCTCTTGTACTGCATGATCTTCTCGCGTGTCTCTGATAGGATCTGCTGCACCTCCTCTTCGTGGGCCTCCTTCAGGGTCTGGATAGCTGCCTCGTGCTCGTCGTTCTTCGTATTGAGTGCGTATATCACCTGGTTCGGGGAAAAAAAAAAAAGAGAGAGAGGTTTCAGAGAGGGAACGGGTTCTGAGGGATTTCGGAAGACACCAAATGATTATTGTTAAATAAGGCTGCTGGCATGTGTGAAGGACTTAGGTTCCCAGGGCACAAATAAAAGCCGTGTGTTTGTGTGTGTGTGTGTGACTTCTCAAAGATAAAACTGTGATTACCTCTTAATTATTTCTCTTCTGGACACATAATATGATGTAGTGTTTTGAATACTTGTCTTTCCACTGTCCCTCACACACAGTTTAAACCCTACGCATCTATATTCTGTGACTCTTCTGTTTAAATGGTGTAGTAAACTGGCAGAAAGGCGTCATTCTAATTAGACCACACCCTCCCTGACAGTTTTCTAATCGGTCTGATAGCTGCTGTTTACGCAACATTGACGATTGAGATCTACATCTCGCTTCTCAGTCTGGACGTTTAACAAAACACTCGACTTTGGTGTCATTTAAACATTTTCAAACACATCGCACGATACTCAGTCCTAACTGACGTCCAGCACAAAATTACTCTCACTCTCTCTTTTTTACTTTCTTTTCTCTATTTTAAATGAATCCTAAATAGTCCCAAAAGATACTTCTTTTTTATTAAGGGGGAAAAACTTGAAAACATCCTCGATCCTGGGTTTTTCCCCCCATGAACACTTTAACGCTATTGAGACAGCGTATTTTTTTCCCTTCTTTTTCTTTTTTTAAGAAATCACAAATCACTAAGAAAAACAAAAGCAACATTCCCGACAGAAGCTTTAATGTTAATGTTTTTGACATTAAATATGCGTTAACATTTTACATTTTGAGCACACGAATTAAAAATGATCTAAATTACAAGATGCAGGAAATGAAAACACCAGATACACTCCTGACTAATAAAGAGTCGATGATGCAATAACAATAAATATGTTAGCGAGGCTGATTTCACCACAGGAATTAGAATAAGTCTGTTTCGCCTGCCATTAAGTGGAAAATAAAATGCGACTTCCGATTCTGTGTCTTTTCCTTTGCTCGTCACACTCCGGGTCTGCTTCCATAATTGTCTGGCCTGAGAGTAATGTTCTGCATGAACAGCTTGGTTCAAACGATGGCTAAGCCGCAGACCGGGGTGAAGGTGTCACCTTCATCTCATAATGGCCAGTCCACTCCGAGAGACAGTCATTATCTTCGCACTCTGCTTCCACACGTGGTGTTTTAGAAGCACGGAGAACACAATGGGCTGGTGAGAAAAGCAGGTAGGTCTGAAAGTGCACTTCAGCTCATGGCATTGATGCAGGATCCTATCTGCTTCCTGAATTCGTTTCAGAGCAGTAAAGCACAATTTGTGGCTCTCGATCACAACGTTTAACTGAGCTCTCTGTCCTGATGGAGCTCCATACACAATGCTCTTTGCAGCCAGGACTCGGCAAACGGCTCTGATTAATAAAAACCCTCGACGGCTCTCAGAGTATTCCGAGATGAGTTCCGTGCACTTTTTTTTTTTTTTTTTTTTGAAGATTTAATATCAGCTTAGTGATGTAAGAGTTACACATACAGTACTGAGCGGAGTTTGACGTTTCTTAGTTATTCATACTTATTCTGACACCTGACCATCACTTACTGCTATAATGAGCTCCATTCTTCTGGGAAGGCTGTCCTTTGGTTCAGTGTCAGTGCATCACCGTGTCTCAACTCGCATCCTTCCACACTTACACTTGCTCTTTTGAGTGCACTATGAGTACCCAGATGGCGCGGTAATAAAGGTCAAAAAGTCTGACGTCCAATGGTCACCATCTTGGCCACGCAGCAGAACGAGGGGGACCACCAACCTGTTCCCAATCTTGTGTGAGTTATAAGTTTTAAGCTATAAAAGGTCTACAGTGCACACTGATGCTACAGTGCATATGTTTATAGCGTTCATTTAGTAATCAGCGCAGAGAACGATAATCGTGGTCAAACGTTGCAATCGTCATTTCTGATTAAGCGCACACACACACACACACACACACACACACATGTTGCCGTGTTCGACTTGAGACAACACTACAGTGTCGAAATTCACACACGACACAAGTGAGTACGCAGTGCGTACAGTGCACTGCATATAAGTCTACTAACGGAAGAATCCGGATTGAGACACACGTTTTGGTGTTATCATCTTTTGAAAACCACTTTTAATATTATTAATTAATATTACTGAGATATCAGTTTGACCCTTTCCCATGCCGATATTGGAACCTTGTGAAAATTGAATGTCATTTGATATTCCTTTCTTTAAAAAATGAGCACGCCTTCAAATGATTTTTAAATCTTTTGCACTTAAAAACATACAGTTCAATCGCAAAACTGTAAAAAAAAAAAAAAAAAAGAAAAAAAAGAAAGCAATTTCCCTCTATCAAAAATAAGATCAACTTTCTTTATGACATTTTATACACCAGGACTTAAAATGTTCAACTCTGATTGGTCAGAAGGTGTGCATTAGTGCCATAAAACATCACATGCAGTTTCAGCTGTAACATGAATAATAGGTTATATTTATGAGCTTGTTATAATACTGTACATTATTGTTTCTATAGCAACAGCTAACAAACAAAATATATGACTAATGATGGACGGATGTAAATATGGGCTGTTGTTCAAATGACTAATTCTTTACAGAAATAATTATATTTGTTGATGTGGCAAAGTCTTTTAGACGGACATCATTACTTGACATTAAGTTAAAGTCTTAGTTATAAGTGCGCTCAGATTCGATTATGCTTTTCATTTTCATTGTTGATGTTGATGAAATGGCACTCTGGGGTGGGTGTGCGTCAGAGAGAGACAGAGTAAGACAGGAGAGAGAGAAAGAGAGTATACACACTATATATTTTTTTTTCTGTATGATACCTGTCCTGGATATTGGATCGTGCCGTCTCTAATTATTATACCATTAAATATTTATGATAAATGATATAACAGTACGGCCCCTTTAAAGTGCAGAGGAGACAGAATCTTAATCAGGGACGTTGCTCAGTGTTTTTTAATTTATTTATTTTAAATATCGCGACATTGCAATGTTTGCAAGGACATGCTGCAACAAAGTAAAATTAATTCATTAAAAAAAATTTCACAGACTGAAGTTTGTCTATTTGTCTATTTATTAAATTAGCTCAGAACTGTTTCTGTGAAATAATTATTATGACATTATTCAAATCTAGTTCTTGGTACTGTACTGTATGTTGTCCAGCGCAAGAATGTCAACCAAGGATTTTCATTTTAGTGAATCATTATGCAGTGCTCCTGCGTACAAACAGTGCTCCTGCCTTTCTTTTCTCCGCATCCAAAATAACAACGGAGCTCCAGTGCGCTATTGCATCTCTTCAGCAGGCAGACAGAACCTTAACCACACACTTTACACACCAGCGTATCCTGAAGGTTAGACATCCTCTCTGCTGTACACGGATCGACTGATATTTCCTTCCAAGATATCAATTTACAGTGCCCTCCAGAATTATTGGCACCCCTGGTAAAGATTAAGAAAAAGGGTAGCATCATGTCACACACACTGGTGAGAAATGAGCAAAAACCAAATTCAAATGAACTTATTCATAGGAAATCAAATCCCACATCAAGAAATAATAATTTTTTAACACAATTACTGCAACACCTGCATTTATTACTTTGTGCAATCTCCCAGCAATGAGTTTTCTCCTATAATATTTTATAAGGTTGGAGATACAGAGCAGGGCACCTGAGACCATTCCTCTTTACAGAATCTCTCCAGATCATCCACGGTCCTAGGCCCTCTCTTGTACACTTTCCTCTTCAGCTCACCCCACAGGTTTTCAGTGGGGTTCTGATCAGGGGACTGAAATGAAGCTTGATTCTGTGGTCTGTTAACCATTTTTGTGTTGATTTGGACATATGCTTCAGATCATTGTCCTGCTGGAAGGTCCAATGACGACCCGGTTTTAGACCTTAGTTTTAGAGGCAGCCGGATCTTATTTCAAATGTTCTGGTATTTCATGGAATCCATGATGCCATGTACCACAGCAAGGTGTCCATTGCCTTTGGAGGAACCCCCCCCCCCCCACACACACACAACATCACAGAACCTCCACTATGTTACAGTTGGGATAAGATTCCTTTCATAATAGCCATCCTTCTTTTTATGCCAAAAAATCATCGAGTGTTTATTGCCAAAAAGCTCCATTTTTGTTTCATCAGACCATAGAACATTGTTCCGGTCAGTTGTAGCTGTGCTTCACAAACTCCTTTTGGAAAGGCTTTTTCCTGGCATACCTTCAAATAATCTGTTGGCATGGACGTGGTGTCTGATGGTGGTTTTAAAGATGTTAATTTTTTCTTGTAATTCACCAACAATGATCCTTGTGGATTTTTTTTTTTTTTTTTTGCCTCTCTTACCATCCTTCTACGTACATAGGGGAAGAAATAAACTTCTTCCAGGCAAGTTCGTACCAGATCCAGTTTCTTTTCCACTTTCTATTACTGCAATAACAGTAGAAATGGGCATTTTCAGGCGAGTAGCTAAGTCCTTGACTTATGAAGGTCAACACACTTTTCTCTCCTTCGGTTTGCGTATTCTATTATCTTCCCCATGTTGATTGATGCCTAAGGGAACTTGGCCTATGTGTCGCCTCATATTTGTACCCCAGCTCCGACACACTCCAATCAACTTAATAATGTACAACTGAAACGGGAAACATGCTTCATTTACATTGCGTTCACAATAACATAAAGGGGGTGCAAACAACTCTGGCACGTGTTTGCGCTGAAAATAATTAGATAATGATAACAGACTTGTTTTTCAATTTTACTGTAGTTTTTCGAAATGAATTTCAATTAAAGGTTGGATTTTCCTCATTTTTTTTTTTCCAGTGTGAGATGAAGCTAATTCACCGAAAGGCTGGATTTTGTTCTAACCCGTTTTACTAATCACAGTCTAGGGGTGCTAATAATTGTGGAGTTCACAGCAAATGAGTTGAGAATCTACTTCAGCTCTGTGCTCAATCCTGAAGAAGTTTGGAAGGAAGGCTGACTTGTGACCTAACAGAACGTCGGTATGACATATCTGCTAATGTCCCTCGGCAGTGGAGGTGCAATCATGTTCTCCGATCTCAGAGCCATTATAGGTGGCCTCTTATCAGTCAATACTTCACGATAATGATAATAACTGGAATTTGCTGAAGGACAGTGAAAGACTAACGCGTGTTAGAGCCTGGGAAACCCGTTCACATTTTCAGTTTTATATGATTTTTGGAAAGATAAAGTACAGGTTTTACTGAACTAATTTCTCATTTGCATGTAAATCTAGTAGATTGATTACCTCCTAAATGAAATGCATTTAGGTCGGGAAAAGAGCTCTAACCGTAGATGGGCTCTTACTAGACCGACTGCACTGACTCCGGTAATATCTGGCGAGCACATTACATCGCTATCAGTGCAGTTTCTCTGACTGTCGATTTGCTGAAAACCTGATTTGCATCCAATATGGCAGCTGCAGGAGGAAAGTTTAGAGAAGTTCCGAGCCAGCTGGATTGAGGCGACTGAATGCAGGTGTACTGTCCAAAAAAAAAAAAAAAAAAAAAAAAAATCTAACAATAAGGTTAACGAACAGCCTAATAAGAGTAATTGTGTGCAGTAAGAGTACAGACATTCAGCTATTTTTCACACTGTCGTCTGATGAAGATATTTGGATAGCAAAGAGTGACTTTTGAGCAGGTCGAACAATAGCTAGCTTAAGGAGACGAGAACGGCGTTACGCAATTTCGCTCTAAACGCAATTTAATCTGAACGGATTAAACAAGACCGATACACGAAACATACCGTCACTTTAAGTCACACTGTCGTCCGTTATGAGAATCGGAATGAGTTCCTGGAGCCCGGTTACAGGTACGAGCCCCTACACGGGTCCTAAAAGAAGCCAAGTCTGCCACAACTTCTTACAGTAGGCCCAAACTCAACGTGCTCTCGCAGGACTGAGCCTTCAAAAATGCCACATTGTTTACGTCGTTATTGTTACAAAAGTCCAATCAATAAGATGAAGTGAAAATTTTCCATTCCACTAGTCCAATATAAAACAAAAACGGTTACCCACGGCAAAAGGGTTAGGGGATTTTTAAAAAGAAAAAAAAAAAAAATGGAGAAATAAGTGATTGGTGAGAATTAAGGTAAGAAAAGTTACATAAAAATATGAGTGCATACATGATGTCTCAAATAGAAATACTTGATGCCGGCAAGCCTTTAAAGCACCTCAGTTGCGTGCAAACTTTTGGCCCTGTAATGTATTGTATAGTGTTACGTTAGTCCAGATTAGTCAACGGTGATGAGAAATGTCACTGAGTGCTTCATATTAAAATGAATTCGGTTCTTGAATACCAACTTTGGCTTGAAGATTCAGACCAGTGGTATATTTAAAAATAAATAAATAAATAAATAAATAAAAATCAAAATCACTGAAAACAGAGTTAGTGCATGAGCAGGTGCACAGGACCCCATGATCTGCCAGACGCGTGGATATGCATTAAGCAAAAAAAAAGAAAGAAAAAAGAGAGAAAAAGAGAGCGCTAATTACAGTAATTATTTCCACTAAACCGTGAGGTGCACCTTGATCCATAAACATGGAAAGCAGCTTTCGGAAACGTGTGCACAGGAACCGATTTTGATTTTAAACGCAAAAGTCTGGTAAGACTTGTTCATGTGAGGAAAACTCTATGCTCCCTTTAAACACCGTAATCTACTTACAAAAACATCCCTCTGAGGCCTGATAAAGCTCTGTGCATTAGCTAATGACGAGAGTTTGCTTTTTTTTTTTTTTTTTTCTTTAAAAGGACGCGTGTTGTGCTTGGAGAGCTGATATGCCGGGGCGTGTGTTCCAGGGACCTAGCGAGTGACTCCTAATATTACATGAAAGCATTCCTACTGTATGTCCCTCGTTAAAAGGACGACGTTCTGTTACTTCGCAACTTCATTATGTTAATGAATATTTCATACGGGTCACGCTGATGTGCGATGTTCATTTTCTGTTCTGAGAGATCGCAAATTGGTGGCAGAAGAATGGCAAATGAAATCTCACAACATAGTGAGTGGTGTTTTTTGAATGAATTTTTCGATAAGCGCAGTCATGTGATACAATGCGGGGCCCGAAAGTCTTCTTTTTGCAGATCAGTGTAAAAATGTTCATTACAAATGATGTTAAAAGCGGAATCTTAAAATATTTATATAAACGTACTATAAATTTCTTAGTTTTTAATGGTATTCAGAATCAGAATTTATTGGCCAATTTATTGGCCAGATATGTGTAAACATACTGTCACGACACGCCCCCAGCGCACGCCGCTTTCTTTTGGCTACCGGCCAGGAAAGCGCGTTCTGTGCATGCGCGCTG
>JAOVYU010000040.1:9876634-9887829 GCA_025674565.1 Synodontis membranacea | reverse complement strand
TCTGGATGTCTCCCATCCAAGTACTAACCAGGCCTGCCCCTGCTTAGCTTCCGAGAACGGGCGAGATCGGGCACCCCGGGGCAGCATGGCTGTACGGCTGATTTGATTATAAAATCTGTATTTTAAATTGTAAAAAAAAATCTAAATAAAAAATCACAAAAATCACAAATTTCTACAATTTTGTCTCCTCTTTAGTGTTAAATATTATCCCGAATTTTTGCACAAGTCACATGTGCATGACAGTCTTGATCTCTGTTGTCTTGATTTTCATTTTGGGGCCTGCGTGAGACGTGAGCGTCACTGCAGCGTCGAGTCATCTAGGGTTTCAGCGGGGTGCCTGTGATAGGTTCTCAGCAAAAATAGACAGTGAAAGGATCTGTTAATGCTCACACTGGCATCATGCGAGCAAAATTACATAACTGGCACCTGTCACTGTACTTTCAAACTTTACAAAGTGTCACAAACATGAAAAAAAAAAAAAAATTATTTTCTTTAACCATTTTAGCAATTGCATGCACTATGTGGACTATGTAGTCGCCCCGGAAACCCAGTGTACACTATAGTTACGACAACATCAGGTACAGGGTAGTTATCCGTAGCGTGCTCTCGTGTTCTTTCTCTCTCTCTCTCTCTTTCACTGTGAACGATGGCACCCAAAATTGAGCACATGCTTCTTAAGCCTTGTCCATCTAAACTAAATAGAAATTAAAGTTAGAAAGAAATCAAATGTTCTATGATGGATGTCCATTGAGGCAAACTCATTACAGAAAGAAACAAGTAGTAAGAGTGCTGCGGCTCAACGCTGGTGGTACGAAAACACACACACACACACACACCAGCCGCAGCAGTAATAATTATTCTCCATTGTCCTCCTTATTGTTTTTTATTTTTATTTAAGCTTGCAATCTGATTGGTCAGGGGGGAAAAGAAAAAAAAAACTTTTTTCAGCTTCCGCTGTGGCCAAAACACCATTTCGTTTAGGATTGCATGTCAAACGTTTGCTGGTGGTTCTGAAGAAAAAGCTAGAATTATTAACACAGCTTTATAGAACAGCTTTAAAATGCACCTTTAAAAAGTGCTTTTTTTCACAAGGTTAAATGTGAATTCTCCCTGACAAAGGGACAAATACGCTTTAAACTCACTGGAAAAAATACAGCAAAAAAGACGTAGGCTAATTCCGTCGTCTACACAAGCAGAGTCACTTTACAAACAAACGAAAGCGTTGCGCCTTTAACCCGAGAGAGCTGCGGATAATAAGTCAAAGAAGAACTGTTTAGGTAGGGCTAAGCTAAGTAAGCCATTACTACGGTTTCAGGGAGAGCTTGTGTAGGCACCGGGGACTGGGATGTAGGCCAACTTAATTAAATATCAGCTCCATCCTTGAGCTGCATAACAAATCAAAGGGACACATGAAGACCTGAAGAGATGGCAGAGATAGCATCCAACTGCTTCCTCCTCCTGAAACGAGCAGCTTTTCTCATCCTACACATTTCAGTCTTTATTTCGGCAACGCAGAATCTATTCTTATCCACACTGGAGAGTCCGAATAGAAAAACAAATGCTCCAAAAAAAAAAAAAAAAAAAAAAGGAGCAAAGCACAAGGATTACCCCATTAATAACCTTCCAAAAAAATCATCGTTACTTAAATGAGAAGCAATGTAAAAATTATTTATGGAGATATAAATACGGTAAATCATCGGATCAAGGAAACTCTGGCAGCAAGGACAAGACGGGCAGTTTAAACAAAACAAACGGCGAGTCCCGTACGAACCTGAGCAGAAATTTCAGGACAGGTAGGACAGTTCTGCGACTTTAAAAAAAAAAAAAAAAAAAAAAAAAAAAAAATCCTTGGAGAAAGGATGAGATGAGCCGTCACCTAGCAACTAGTCTCGGAAGATCATCCTTTCACAATTAATCTGCCATTCAGATTTCAGGAGGGCATCTGAGGCTGAACAGACTTCGCGCACCTCTATTTAATGCTCGATCGATTCTAGATCCAATTCAGTATTGAAATAATTTGCTAAAAAATTGGGTGACATTTAAACAGTACCACCACATGTAGCCGAAATGGCACCCAGCCCTGAAAAAAACAACCTCGCCGCTACGCCGTCTCATAGAAAACGCCCGAAAGAAACACGGGTGACGACACTTTGACAAACGAGGCATACGACGGTCACGTATTTGCTCCAGCGCCTTTTTAGTCCCAGGACAATCTGCTATTCAGCAAGCATAAAGGCCAGGTCCCAGAGTAGAGCCACAGGTGCGACACCAGACCTTTCTCTCTGTTTGTCATGTCCTCTGACCGCAAATGTCTGAGACTGTTATGCAATCTTTGAAAGAGGGGTTGAGGAATCAATTATTCTGAGCACACACGGAGAGCAAATCCAGCTCGCTAGGGGTGAAATGAGCTCTGTGAATTTGTCACTGTTATCATCTGAGCGTGCTTAGCCAACTCTAATTTACTCCAAGTTCCTGAATGAAGCAAAAAAAAAAAAAAAAAGGGGGGGGGACGGACGGACTTCATTATTAATTTATTATTGTGAAACCTCTTATATAAACTGGCTACCATAGAAAATTATGTAACCGGTATAGCTAGAGTAAATAACGATGGACCCAGGTCTCCTTGGATATCTGCAACCCAACCCAAAGAGGAACATCCAGTTCTGGTTCATGTTCCAAAAAAATTGAGAGAACATACACACTGTCTATTGTAAAAGTGACTGAGTGAGCACTGACACCAGGTCAGCATGGAAGAAGTCGTCTAGTTGGCCATTTGGTTACCCAATTTATTCAAGTTGCGACAAAATAATAATAAATCCATAATGACAACTAAAACTGAATTTGAACATATTGTTAAAAAATAGCTCTTGGTCAAGACCTACGTGAAGTTGGCACTCAGTGTATCATAAAACTATGCCTCGGGCTTCGTTTCTGTGCTGTAAAGTCATTTTATTGAAGCATTACATCTGGAGCCTATCCCAGGAACATTATCCCAGGAGCTAGGCAGGAATACACCCTGGATGGGATGCCAGTCATTCCCAAGAAATCAAGCACACACATTTAAACACTCATTTACCCCTCGGGGGAAGTTAGCATAGCCAACCTACTGGGAGTGTGAAATCAGAGAACCCAGAGGAAACACGGGGAGAACATGCGAGATTCTGTACAGACAGTAACCCCAAGCTCAGGATCAAACCTTGGAGCTGCACCACTGTGTCACTTAGGGCATTGAATAACCATTACACTGGGATGGCATATTATGAAACAATACTTATAACCAATCAGCAACACACACTGCTCCTAGCGCCACCCACAAACACCACTAGTTCCTACTGCTGCCAAAGTTGAAGCTTCAAAACCATGAAGCTGAAACTTTTGGTACTGGATGTGTGGCCAGTAGAAAAATCACAAATACCAAAGGTTCTAGCACTTGCAATATATCGTCCAGGTTGCCTGGCCCTGATTCCGATGAAAGAATGCTGCTGTGTGGTCCAACATAACAAGGAATGTGTAAAGTCCCACAGAGTCCATAACAAAGAAAAAAAACAAAACAAGCACTGACAGACATGCGAGAGACACCGAGGAGAGCAACGGCATCTTCCTTTTGATGTGGTTCAGGTTTCGAGCTTTCATCCCACTCGGAAATCCCACAGTAATACTGCTTAGCTCTTCACAGAAACCCGACCACCTCTCAGCACACCAAATATGGATCCAGTGTTAGTGGGCAACAACCCACACGGTGGTGCAAACTTCTCCTGATACATGCACTGAGTCAAGGCAGCTTTTCCCAGTGGTAGTGAACACAGTATTGCATTATATCCATCACATGCACAGGCTGTGTGACCCTCTTCCATCGCCATGGTAACTACATGATTAGACTCGTTTCATAAATGAAAGTGAGAAGGTCTGCTTTCGCAGTAATGGATTTGAGAGCTTGATGGTTAGACGTCAGGTCTGAATTGTGAGCCAGACTTAGCAGGACAGATCGGAAACTGTTAAAAGCTAATGAGACGGCACACCTGAGAAGCCATGTGTCCAGTAGCGGTATATGCTCAGTAAAGTGGGAAGGATGGGCAAAGTTGCCTAAACTAAAGTCTTTTGAGGAAACCTGGTGTGTCCTAGTTTAGAGAAAGGGGTCGGATCATGCCTCGGGGCAGCCTTTGGTCCAGTAGTATTTTCTTTGAAAACCAAATACACGCAGCAGGAATGATTTTGAGATGCTAAACAGAAGACAAATTTGAATTGCGATGATGCCACAGGTATCTGTAGCTGGGCGTCCAAGAGAGCATTGGCTGTGGGATCGATGACATACACTATCCTCTCTCCCCTGTCAATCACAGTGACTTTGGACATTATTTGGTTTCTGTGAGCTCACGAATGAAGAAGACAGTCGTTAGTCTTTTCCTCTGAGTGTTCAGCTGCTTTGTGATGTAGAATGAGATGTAGTTTTGAACAGACGGAGGAAGCACATGCTAGATTTAACTTGTCCTGATTGGTAGCTGAAGTGTGATAAGGAAGATCTAGCCTGCAGGAGGGACACCAGTCAAAGCATGAAGACATGGCTTGCCAAGGTTGGAGTGGAGGAACCTGAGTTGTCTGGCCAGGACCCTGAGTTAAAAACCACACTGAACACATTTGGGATGAACAGGAATGCCAACTGCACTCATCCCTACAGCCACACTTCAAAATCTAGTGAAAAGCCCTTCCCAGGAGAATATAGGTTATTAACACTAACAACGAAAGAAGAATAACGAGATGTTCAAGAAGCACATGTTGGTGTGATGGCCAGGTATCCACATGCTTCTGCCATATAGTGTAAATATTTATGTCCAGCTGGTAGTGGAAGTAGTGACTCAAGCACCAAGACTAGCAAGTAACCCAGGAAAGAGTGGAAGTTGAACATGACATTGTTTGTTCCACCCACAGTTTTACCATGATGTAATAATAATAAAATAATAAAAAAAAAAAAAACAGCGGCTGTTTATTTGCAGGAAATATTCCGAAGACTATAGACAAAGAAATATTTCATCGTTTAAGTGATTAGAGCAAACGAATCTGACCAAGGAGATGAATCAGAGTAAAAACAGAATAAAAAAAAGTACATTTTTATCTTTAAGAAATGAAAAAGTGTTGGTTGCGTCACAGGTTTACAGTACAATGTGTTCCTGCACAATGCCAAATATTCCTTTGACAAATTTCTTATGACCACCATAACTCTGGCCAAGATAAATCAGTTACTGAAGATAAAAAAAAAAAACAATCAGTGATCACTTTGCTCATGTTTATTCAGAGTATTCTTCCCAAAACGTCTTTCTGCTGTACAGATCACCAGCTGGATGTCTTCAATGTGATTCATGTCATGTGCCGTACAGTATATTTAGGTTTCGTGTGGGTGGACTGTAATTGCAAACGACGTTTTGCATGCAAAATCAGAGAAGTTTAGCAGTTTGCTGCCTTTCTGATTGCCAGTTCTGACCCTCGCAATAAGGAGAAACAAGTTACTGTGGCAACCATCACCAGCTGTCTGTGCAGGGGAGAAAAAAAAACAACAAAAAAAAAAAGGTACAGCTTAGTTTTCCTTTCTACTGCAATTTACTGTTACTGTTTTTAACTCCCACAGCGAGCTCTAATTGAGTTATTGAGAATTTTCCAGGAGCCTATAATTAAACACTTGCAGAAATCTTGCATTTGATTAGACTCATGTAAGTCTCGACCGTTAACTCAAACGTTGATTAAGTAAGTTTGCAAAAAAAATGTCTCTGGAACTTATAGTTGAAATGAAGCTTCCGGTTACACTGACGATTATAAACACTAATATAGTGTGTGGCGATGTATTATAATGCGATGTATTATTAGTTTTGGCTAATGGAGGGCAAGGGGTGTACGTGTGGGAGTGTGTGTGAACGTATAGGAAAGTAAACGGTGGATGGAGTTCATTTTGACTTCAGAAACATAACAAAGGCACAGCTCTCAAGGGGCAGATCAGGAAAGCGTCCGTCCTGTCATTTGGAAAATTGCAAACGCAAATCCCAAGGACGCCATCCGAAATGGCTGTGCTCTCTGGGTGGGAGGGTTCATGAGCTCGCTCACTTGTCAATCACAGTGACACTAGCCGATCAGGAGCCGTAGCACTTTCCCCTGGGTGTGTTCCCACAGTTCCCTGCGACGCAGCATGAGCTGCAGGTCAAGAAGATGGAGTTGGTTGGTTTCGTATATCTTGGAGGAAGTTTGTGCTAGTCTTCACCCTTCCCAGCTGGTAGCTGCTGTATTAAAAGGGAGAGCCGTTCGATTTTGGTATGAATTGGCCAAGACCAAATTGGGAAGAAAAGCTCACGAAAAAAAAAAAAAAAAAAAGTAAAATCTTTTCTCAGCTTTTATCACTGGTACAAAAGAACCACCTGGGCTAGGTTTTTTAATTTTTGGCATCCACGTTGCTTCTTTATTAATAATAATTAAAAAAAAAAGATAAGCAGCGTGGTGGCATTGTGAGTAGAGAATCAAATGTTCTCCGAGTGTCTGAAAAGTAGGTTCCCCTCCAGTTCCTCTCCCGCTTGCGGTTAATGTTGTGGAAAAACCTTTGTCAAGCGGTGGGGATGGACTGGGCAGATGCTCTGTAAACTAGTGTTACGCGTTACCAGACAGGCCCACAAATGGAATCCCTAAGGGCAAAGGAAGAAAGGCTGGCCAGGAAACACCTGGTGCAGGGAAGGGACCTGCAGGCACACACCAAGGAGATGTAACAAATGCATTTGGATTTACCTGGCAGTCAAATTACGCTCTGAACTGCTACTCTAGAAAATGAATCCACACCTTCTGACCAATGAGAATCGAGATTTCAACAGCACGCCGGTATAAAATGTGAATAATGTGTGATGTTCTGACTTTTTGGATCTCTAATTAAGAAGGCCATAAAGAAACTGTACATAATATCAGATTGGTATTGCCAGTGTTAGCTCCCACTGATTTTAGGCTTTTTATTTCCTTTTTTTTTTTTTTTTTTGGGAAAATCCAATTTCCTGGCACATGTGTACATTGTTTCTTATACAAAATTAGCGTTTCATTGGAACAGTTGCCAAGACACAACTAGATGTCCATTACAGCATGCAGCTCTCAGGTAAACAGTGAATTTCAAACAGATGATGATACGCATTTATGAGTTTTTTTTTTTTTTAGAAATATACATGTAAATAAAAAAAAGGCAGTGTTTTTTTTTTTTGTTTTGTTTTTGTGTGTGTGCGTCTGTGTGAGTGAGCGAGCCAGTAAAAGCTTTCCACAGAGAGGAAGTGCACTGCAGTGGAGAATCAGGACACATGACTCATCAGCCCCGAGCTCTCACATGGATCTGTGTTGTGTGCACTGGGCAGAAATAAAGCATAACCTTCATCGTGTCATCACACTCTTAGCTCTCGCCAAGTTCCACTCTTCACTTCCAACCTCAAAACAACCTGCAGGTCCGCAGGGGGGTTGACGTATCCGTGCCCTGCGTTTTCATTTCAGATCTTCAGTCGAGAGCTTCACCTGCACACGGTAGCGTTTTCTTAAAAAAAATGTCAGAAAGGATATGCACTGCCCCTATCAACTCATCCGTCCATCTTGTCTGGGAGCCAGTGTGAGGTCAGGTGAACCCGTTCCTGTGCTGCACAGGTTTGCAGACTCAAAATAGTGAGCAAAATACTCTCGCAAACAAACACCGCGCACATTCGCAGCTGATCTCAGACGGCTCGGTTATGATGGATGAGGCGCTTTATCATTTGTCCCTGGCCATTCGGCTGTGAAATTGCGTGCGAGAGCTGATCTAGGACACGGATGTGGACTGCAGCTGTACGACTGCCACCACACGCACCCATGCGAGAAACCCACAAATGCACCCGCGTTTGATTATCCATGGGTAGTTAATAAAATCTGCGCAATCATCTACTCGATAAACAACAAATATCATGAGTCCATGGCACTAACAAACTCCTAAAATACACATGCAGAAGACATCTGGACGACATCAAGAAGAAATCTTGACTAACCTCATCTATCTATACCTGCTTCTCTTGAACAGGTCCATATAACTAGCGAACTGGTTGAAGTAATGTCAATATGACGACTATGGCCAAAGTCATATATCTGATCCGTGTATTCAGCAGTAAAGCTCGGTCCCATGGTCTGTTGTCATTGAAATTCGTTTTTCTACCTAAAAATGCCATGACGAGAGATATTCCCTTAAACCCACTGCAATTTCCCACTTCCCTTTCCTGTGGTCTACAGGGAAATAGCTTGTTGGTGGGCAAACACCGCACACCTTCCAGGCACAGTCGGTAGTACGTAGTGCACGGTCAGGCTTAAATATAGCTCCTTAGTTCCACTTGATCACAAGTCAGTAGTCGACGCATTGTGATATCCTGATGATAACGGAGAGGTTAAATTAGTACAGCGTACTGGAGTGCCATTTCCTTCTCACAAGTATCAGTGGGACGAGTGGAAGCTCAAGTACGGATCTTTGCTTGAATTATTTGCGCATTTAGGGACGCTCCAGCACTTGCTACCTTACTAGTATTGATCAGTATCTCACTGGATGTTTTGAAATTTGTAATACACAAGTGAGAAAAAATGTCCAACGACTAACTTTTTTATTTATTTTTTTTATACAAACATTTTTGTGTACGTGTTGGACCTGGATTTTTTGTTTCTTTCCTGCATGGGAGCATCATCAGAAGTGCATGACCATGTATGACCAGTGGCAAAATCATATCATCTTTAAAGATATCTGAAATTGCATTATAATTCCAGACCACTAATTATTATGTAAATGAAAAAGTTGATCCAAATCCAGATGTGAATAAAATCCTAGACGAAATCCCGTACTGATACAAATAATTTGCTTTTGCTCCTTGAATTTTTTTTTTGCATTTAGCTCTATGTCCTTGCATCCAGTGACAACCCTCCAAAAATCAGAAATGTTTCTAACTCAGGCATTTGGAAAATGTATCTGTGAAAAAAACAAAAAGAATGTCCTACGTAGTAGGCCACCCATCTGAGTGTGGTGACAAATCATTGTCTACCTCGGTGTTTAACCCGGAGCTCCACAAAGTTAGAAAGAGATCAGAGAGTGTTGGTTACAACTGAGCAAGTTCTTTGAACGTTTCAGAATAAGTAAGAGTCTCTCTTGGGCACGGCCACAAGACAGGGGTAGACGAGCTGAGATGTGCTTTTATCTGGCAGGCCTGCCTCAATGGACTCTTTTCCCTGGTGGCTGAGAAACTTTAAGAAAAAAAGAAAAAAAAAAAACCCTAAAGAGTTCGGAAACTACCCAGAATGCAAGTTAAAGAGCTCCTGAGCATGTTCGTGCTGTTTTCCCATCACACACCACAAACTGAAGATAACGAGCATAATATTTATACCAATACTGGAGGAAAAAAAATATCAGATGTGCAAATGATAGAGCTGAAATTTGACACGGCTTAGGTAGAATTATGACGATTGCCTGAACCAGCACCGAGGCGGACGGTATGTCTGGTTTGTTTTGAATTTTTAATTTATTTTTTTTTTTTTGCATATCATCACTTCTTTGCTCACACAAGCTCAGAATTTGTGACTATTGACTAACATTTATTACTGCAAGTTATAAGTCTGCAAGTTATAAGTCATATTATTCCACACACCACTGAAAAGGCGTCATCTCTGAAAAAGAAATTGCACATTGGAGATGAGGTTCCATGGGCTGGAAAAGCCATGTCAGTCTTGGCTCGGCTGGGGTACAAAGTTCTTGAGCTGCTAAAAAAAAAAGTTCCTGAATTCCAAAAATAGCACTTGATGTGGAAAAATGGCCTGCTGTGAGCGAAAGGCAGGCTGAGCGTGTCAACCCTACCCAGCACTGGCAGCCTGGACCTACACCCCCGAGCCAAGCATGAACCAAGAATAAAGCTATTAAAATTAGATATGGGATGAAGCTTTATGAATACAGTAATGAACTGCAGATCTGGAGGATTTGGGGCATTTTCTATCCTTCCGTCCAAAGCAACTTATTCCACCGAATGCCTCCTTTGATGAATAATGCTTTTAGAAAACCAGGAACAAAATATCCAATGATAATTTCTACTTTGAGAACTCGAATAAAACCTTTTCAGGCTTAGAATAAAGGCAAAAAATTCAGCCATAATTCCCATCACTTCATTCTACTCTGCACTTTTACTGACCAGAGAGCACCGACCCATCATCTTGATTTCTACTGGGTCACAAAACCAAGGTTCAGGGATTCACAGGTTCATAGTTCACCTAGATAAAATCAGTGCAAAGAGAAGGTAACCGCTAGGAAGAGCAAATGGATATTGGAACTGGATATTCCGCCAAAAGAAAATCACTTTTTTACTCATGTTTATCAGAAAAGAAAAAAAAAAAAGAGTCGTTTTTAGGTGTCTGCATGGTAGCGCTAATCCGTAGAGAGTGGCACCTTTTGGATACATCTTTGTTACAGTGACAATTAAAGTGATTAAAATCAGTATGCCACAGTATGTATATCGTAAATGATTGTGAATGGTCAAATACTGATCAAGACCTCCAAGCCGACATCACCAGTAATACTGATTATCCGTATCTGTCCAGGATGTCCGTAAGTAGCTCGTGTTTCAGTAAAGCTCATTTTACACCAGACATGCCCTACTGCGCTGTTTAAGCCCAGATATAAACGACCGGTCAAAACTCTGCTACAGATTTTTATTTTATGACTTCTATATGACTGAGTCAGAACAAAAACATTTGACATTAGTTTTCAAGACATAATAAAGGCTCCTGGGTTTTTTGCTGTAAAAATAAGAAGATCCTGCTGAACATGCGCAATAAATCTTACCAGCAACTTTCTTCATAAAACAAGTTTGAATGACATGACATGTCTGTACATTACAGTAAAACATGGAGCATGTCAGTATTGGGTGTGACGACCCTTTGCTTTAAAAAAGAGTGGTCCCAGGTACAATGTGTGTGGTTTTTTAAGGTCATAGTTTTAAACTTTAATGACATACAAACATTTTTGGTAACATTTAGTTATGTGCTGGAAAACATACAGTACTGTGCAAAAGTCTTAGGCACATGCAATGAAATGATGTAGAGTAATGGTGACTTCGCAAATTCTGAAATTAAATCTGTCTACTTAAAATAAAAATATTACAACATGCAGTAAACAGTGATGAACTAAACTAAGGCAATATTTG
>JAOVYU010000040.1:9737047-9748204 GCA_025674565.1 Synodontis membranacea | reverse complement strand
CACACGTTCCTAGAAAACCCTAGATTTTCTTACATGGCTAAACAAGCAGAATTCCAAGTTTTGGAAAAGTTTTAAGTTCAAAATCTTGGAGGAGCACCAAAAAAAAAAAAAAAAAAAAAAAATGGAAATATGGCACGAATATGACTCGGACTACAGGAGGCCATACACC
Organism: Synodontis membranacea; assembly: GCA_025674565.1. Lineage (NCBI taxonomy): Eukaryota > Metazoa > Chordata > Actinopteri > Siluriformes > Mochokidae > Synodontis > Synodontis membranacea. The sequence goes on along the minus strand of JAOVYU010000040.1, from coordinate 9,748,035 downwards.
ATAAGTCAGTGACTGGGAGAGGAAGGGAATATTCAGAAAGATCAAGAGTAATGCTTGACATGATGCCACCACCACTGTGCTTCACTGTAAGGATAGTCTTCTCCGTGCTGGGTTTGTGCCATTTCCAAAACATTCAGATATTTCCACACCAGACCAGAGAAATCCGGCTTTAAAATTTAGCAAACTTAAAACGTTTTCTTTTCATTGGCCTTTTTTTTTTTTCCCCTTAATGTCACAATTCCATAAAGCTCAGCTGTGTGAAGTGTCCAAGCTATGGTTACCCTGTGAAGAGGTTCTCCCATTTCAGCTATGATTCTCTCCAGCTCTGTAAGTCACAGAAGAAGTCATATGATTCATGCCATTGATTTTTATTCAATAAACCTTCATTCATACTTCCAATCTTAAAAAGTTCAGGATGAGTCAAGGTACTGCCTACACAAAATGAAATCCGTCTCGTCAGGGCCAGAAATGATTTCGTCTGCCAATAACCTGCACGTGTAAGAACTTCAGAAATTGAAAGCAATCTTTCAGCACCTCGCGTTGCATTATGACTTTATGGCGTTCATTTCTGTTCGGAGAATCGAAGCGCAGTTACGTTTTAGAGCAGCGTTTAATATGTGGGTGAAAAGTTCCATTTGAACCGCTCAAACTGTTGACAATCCGAGCAAGAAGCGCATGAATAATTTACTGGCAGCATTTCTCTACCGTCTGTTGAAGACGTTCAAAGGATAGAAGTAATAAACCAACTGGGATTTAGATATACACGCTGATAAAGAACTTACAAAGCTGTGGCGTGTCCGGTCACTCGTACGCTACTGAACTTCCCTCTTTCTTTCCTTTCAAGTCTCATGATGCACAAAGGGGAATCATCTTCCCCCCCCCCCCCTTCAAGTCTATTGTTCTGAGTTTGGCTTCAAAGTACCCAATCTTTCTGAGATTCTCGCTGTTTTATCTTTGTCTTGCAATGGCACTGAACTGACAGAGAAAGAGGTCCATGGAGAGAGAGAGGGAAAGAGGGAGGGAGAGAGCACAATAAAGATCGACAGCAACACAGAAAGAACTGTAAGGAGCAAAAAAGAGAGAAGGTGCTGTACTTCTTGTACTTACTAAGTTCTTGCGAGTGCATGTATCATTTATTGGACTGTCGAAGCATAGGGTCAGTATGTCTATAATTGTGTTAATGGTCCTACAAAACCATGCGAAGTTCAGAACAGCTTCAAGACTGGACCTCAACCTCTTACCCTGAAGTATAGATTAGTTACATAATAAATTAACTAGTTGCTGCTGTTGACTAGGCAATGGAAAAGACAGCAAGGCCAATGGGTAAGGACTGCAGATTAAATGTACTTTGGTAGTCTGGTATTTAAAACAAACAAACAAAAAAACCTTTTTTTTATTTTGCTTTAATGGAGTACATTCTATCATCACTAGTGCTGTGATCTGCAATAGGTTGCCCATCTCCGTCCAATCCCATGTAGCTAATTTTGAGCAGCACCAGCTTACAAGATTCTTTTTTTTCCTTTTTTCAAAGTGGTTTAACTCCTGGGTTATCATCAGCCAGTTAATATAATGCTGTAGAACATTCTCCATCCAAGGTGGAGATGACCCAATCATCACAACTCTGAGGTCCTGGTTCAATCCTGAGCTCAGGCAACTCCTGTGTGGAGTTTCAAACCTGCATCCAGGTGGGTCTGCTCTGACCTCCCGAAAATATACTAGTAGATAAATTCTTTGGTCTAAATTACTGTAGGATAGGTAAGTGTGTGCATTTGTGAATGCATGATGCCCTGTGATTGACTGGTGCTGCATTGTACAATGTGCATTCCTGCCTCGTACCCGGTGTTCCCAGGAGCGTCTGGAGTCTGCCTTGTTCTAGGGGTAGAGTGCTGCGGAATGTTTTACATGTATGCCGAAACCCACCAGCTGCTCTGAAGATAAAGGCCATGGAATAATGGAGTCCTCTTGTTCTCATCCGCCACTCACTGATCGACAGGGCGAACCAACAACAGGACATGCAGTTCAAATGTTCTCATGGAGCGTGATGAGACTTTCTGGAAGCCTTTCAGAAAACTGCTAGCCAAAAGTCTACAGGGTGGTGTTTCCGCCGGCCATGCCTCATTTTGCAATTATCCAGGATGGGCTTTATATAGCGAGTCAGGCCACTCAAACAGACAAAGCTACTTTCCAACACAATCATTAAAACCCCATGGCAGGTCACGCTGGGGTGGATACGGCACTACATGGGCTAATGGATCACTTTGAACAGCTGGACATACAATATGAGGCAATGCATAACTGTGGTGCACACTGTGCTAGTCTGTAAACCTGTCCAGCCTCTCTAAATTTGCTGCTTTGTATCATGAGCACACATTCTGCCCACATACACTCTGCTCGGAGGAGAGCCACAAAACATAAATCAGAAACAGGAACAAGGTCTCAGGTGGAACACCAGACATTATTCCTTTGGATCATCTATCCCTTACATCCCTTCTCTCTCACAATAGACCACATAAGCAGTTTAATTCCATACCAAAAACATGTTTAAAGATAAAATACACTACAAAGATGTACTCTTGAGGGTCTCACCCTAGGACACGCAAAGGTACAGTTAACAACTTTTTTTTCTGATACTGTTGGTGGATTAATGGATTTGGTTTGAAAATTTCATTTTCATGTCATGAATTCGTTATAATTCCAGACTCTTATTTATGTTTACTCTTTTACATGCATCCTAAACTGGACATACTGAAGACAATCTTCATTTATATTTACATTGCAAACTTGATCCAAAGTTACATGCTTTAAACTGATCCAAAATGATGTGCCTGTGTGCAGCGAGGTTTAGTGGTAACGTTTCCATAAAAATGAGAAGTTTGGTCAGTACATGCATTGTTTAAATCACTGATCTCCCTTGTTCCCAAAAACCAGCTACTGATCATCATCGCTCCTAAACGACCAATCACTGATCACCATTAATCCCAATCACCAGTCACTGATTGCCATGATTCGTAATGACCAATCAATGATCCCTGTTTATTCCCAATTACCAAACACTGATCACCATTATTACCAATTACCAAACACTTATCATCGTTATTAACAATTAACAATCACTGATCGCCCTTGTTCCCAAAAAACAATCACTCATCACTGGTCCTAAACGATCCATAACTGATCACCATTGTTTCTGAACCTTTGCAATTGTTTTTCTTTCGTTCTTCAATATTTTCAGTTCCAAGTGTCCAATACGCACATTTCAATATGCAAATCACCATCAAGACGAAATAACTATGCCATTTATTGTATCTGTGTCATCACAAACTTCTAGTGACTTTTTGGAGCATGCACTAGCTTCTTTCTCCAGCAAAGAGAATGACAACAGTGGTAGAGATTGAGATTTGTGTTTTATTATGTGCATTTTGCTGCCCAAGGCATTCTTCCACTTCCCTGGGTTCAGCTCTTGCCCTCAAAACTACTTGCAATTACAAGAAGCGGCTCTGGATGTGCGTATGCGTGTCTACTCAGGACACTCAGGAGGCTTTCCTCCAAGTGCCTGCTTTGAGGTGTGTGCTGACAAGCAGCATCTGGCTGAGTGAGCTGAGACTTCCTGCCTGAGTTGAAATTGCCAACCTTATCATTTTTTTGGAGGAAAATGTGCTGACACCCAAAAGGGAAAAGCAACTGAGGTTAAAAAAAAAAAAAAAAGCCCAGAGGCAAGGACTCGGATATAGATCTTCCCATGAGTTGTCTGATTAAACCGTGGTTCATTACATACATGCATGTGCTAATTAATCAGTGCTAACAAGAAAGACATGGAATAATTGTTTGGCTAGAGTCATTTTTAATTAAACACTTAATCTTATCTTTTAACAACCAACAATGATGTCCATGTTAAGGTATCACTGTCTGGTATGGAAACGGCACTGTAACAGACCGCAAGACCCTACAACGGATAGTGAGAAAGGCTGAGAAGATCATCGGCGTCTCTCTTCCCTCCATCAGAGACATTCATCAAACACGCTGCATCTGAAAAGTTACCAGCATTGTGGACGACCCCACGGTAAGAGGTACCGAAGCATTCAGGCCCTCACTACCCGACTCAAGGTTCTTCCCTCAAGCCATCAGGCTTCTAAACACTCAGGGACTGAACTGACACACACACGAAGACACACACACACACACACAAGCCATCAAGCTTCTATATACTCAGAGACCGGACTGACACACACACACACACACACACACACACACACACACACACACACACACACACACACACACAGTCATTTGCACTACAACTTTTTTTTGCTGCACTATAACTTGTTTTCTGCTGCTATATATGTATTGTCTATTGTTTTTGTTGCACTCGTCTTGTGTTTGTTTACTTGCTGTTTTTGCACATGTCTGCACATGTGTACTTTATGCAGTTGTCTTATCTTTATGTGGCATACATGCAATTTATGTTTTTTATTGTCCCAGTCCTTTTATGTAGCACCATGGTCCTGGGGAACGTTATTTCATTTCGCTATGTACTGTACCACAAGTATATTGTTGAAATGACAATAAAGCTACCTTGAACCCTTGAACCTTGAACCCCTCTTGAACCCCCCCTTGAACCCATAGCTCTATAGCCAAGATCATCCCACGTTTCCACTTTTTTTTAGTGGCTTTGTTGTCTGAAGTTTTGTGTACAGCCATGCTGCCCTGGGGGTGCCCGATCTCGCCTGTTCTCGGAAGCTAACCAGGGGCGGGCCTGGTTAGTACTTGGATGGGAGACATCCAGAGAAGGACGGGTGCTGTACAAAGACCCAGCCACAAGGGGGTACACACTCTGGTGTATGCCTGCGTGCCGGTCCCAAGCCCGGATAAATGGGGAGGGTTGCGTCAGGAAGGGCCTCCGGCGTAAAAACTCTGCCAAATCAGATGTGCGGACAAAAAGATCCGCTGTGGCGAGCCCTAGTTGGGAATAGCAGAAATGGGAAGGAGGAGGAGGAGGAGGTTGTCTGAAGTTTTGTAAATCAAATTTGGCCTTTCTGTGCTTTTGTCGTTTTTTGTGTTATTTAAACTAAGTACATGTTAAGGTTAAATTTCTAGAGGTTTAATTTTATAGTTTGTTATTCTGGGGAGCATGTTAAAAAGGTTTCGATGATGCATGCATGTGCTATTTTCATGTTCATCCAACTAAATGATATCTAGAAACTTGATCTCTAGAAACCCTTGGTGCTCATCTTGCTCTACACTCGCAGTTTATTAGCTTGTTAGCCAATTCGCAGCGGCAACATGTCCTTAGCTTTTTAGCAGGAATAGTTGGAAAAAGTCCTCATTAAAACCTATTGCGGCTGTTAAAATTGCTTAGATTCAGCGGCGTGGCGTTATGCATGTTACATGCTAGTGGCTGTTACGTAAATCAGTCAAACTTTTCCACACACTTCGATTTTATGTTTTAGAAGGAAATATGTCAAGATACAGAATCAAATCATGGTTCAGAAGCTATTTTCTTAAGAGGTCAATTAAAATGTAAACGAAATTAAAACAGCTCCAATATTACGCTAACTTTGAGATACATTTTTTAAAATTATATATTAATTATTTTTTTAATTATAATTTTTTTTAATAGATAAATAAAAAAATAAAACTTTTGAATGGTGCTAGGTATAAATGAATGAAATACTTTGTAATTATTGCAAATAATTGTAATATACAGTAGCAAGATTATATGCAAACTTTTGTACTTCACGTGGTAAAAATGAACGCTATATTTTGCAAACCCTTGCAATATTTTATGGACCCAATTCCAAATGGCTAATACACGCTGAATATTATTGTTCCCTTTCCCCCAAACGTAAAACTAATGTGTTGTGCTATTTATTACGAAGCAATAAACATTTTATTTCAGCCGTAACAACCTCTAGTCTCAGCACTGTACCGTACGCTAGAATACATAATTGAAAGGAATTGATGAAGCAAGTCGCTCCTGTCAAAACAAACGTTGGTCAAGTTTTTCACATCTCAAATCTGAACGCTTCTGTGAAGGAAGGTCACAATCGTTTTCCGCTGACGTTCTCTACGGCCCTGAAAACGAACAAAGTGATCCAAGAGTGTGTAAAAGTAAAAATGTAAAACCAAATAAAATACTTATGCATAATAAAAATGGTTCACGATTAAAATTTCTTATAAATATAAAAGGCAAATAAGCCGAACAACAGGACAATTTAAAACCTCTCAAAAAAAAATTTTTTGAGAAATGTCCATAATCCTGTAGAGTAAAGAGAAAATGCAGCTCCTATGGAGCCGAGGTGAAAATCTGCGGCAGGGTGAAGGGCGATTCGCGACCTGCTTGGTTAACCAAGCGCTGTGTCTAAGCCTCACACTGAATGATTTATAACCTGCACTGCTGTGCTCACTTGAGCCTCCAGTCTCACAGGTACTCAAAGGCCTCTGTGTACCTTTATCCAAAACCGGAGAACAGCATTCAGATCATTTACATCAGCTTTGAATATCGAGCTGGTCCACAAATACTACACAACCCCAAGGTTTTACAAATGCAACCATATCACGAGAAATGCAAACAGATTCATAAGTAGGGCAGGTGCTAAGAGGATCTCCTGGATTCTGTTTAGGTAAATGAGAAAATATATTTTATATTAAGCACAGGGTTTATTTCTGCTGATATATATGTTTGTGGTGGCCTGGCAAAACGCTACACATGGTGAATTTATTTATTTATTTATTTATTTATTTACATTTTCTACTAGTTCTGAAAACTAGAGCCTTTCTTGAACTGAACTACTGTATGTCTGACTTTTGCATGTACCACGGGGGTCCGATCTTAATGTGAGATCAAACATATATAAATATAAATATAAATATGGGGTTGTTGTTATATTAATAAAAACTGGAATTAAACATAACGTTTTTGAAATTTTGAAAACATTAAAACGGATATCTTGGATAATAATCACTGGGTAATTTTCTTTTAAAGCAAATTTGTGATCTTGACCAGCTCCTTTGTTTAAAAGGCAAAAGGATTTTGCCTCTGTCTTTTCCCTTCCATTGACACAGGTGTTCAGAGAACCCCTTTTTTAAAGCTAGTGTTTGTACAGCTTCCAAATAAAGGCATTTTCACATTGTTGGAGCTTAAGCAGAAACCCACAATGGTTTTGTCCACAATGCAATTAAAAAAATATATAATAATAATAAATAATAATAATAATAATAACAATAATAATAATAATAATCTTTTTTTGGATGTTTGCCTGAATTCAGCAACATCCAATGTCATCAGAAAAAGAAAAAGAGTGAATTTTGGTCATGACAATTAAAAAAATCCTGAACTGCTGAAAATCCATACACTTCAAGGGGCATATAAGTTACATGATATAAAAACAAGATTTTTACTATTCACATCTAAAACAATGATAAATATTCAACATAACCAACATGAAATCTACTGTATATGTGATCATATATCGTATACCCAACGGTCACGTCAGGTCAAGAAGACAACCAAGTAACCATCTCATTCTTTGCTCTTGATTTTTAATGATATTGACTGAAGTAGTCACTCTGAATGCACATCCCAAATTGTACACCGATAACAAATGAATAAAAACGTTATTACTTTGCACAGATTTTTTTTGCCTTTCTGTAGATGTCAGTTAATGCCATTACAATGCCAAATCTGAGCAGCCCTCAGACAATGATGCTCCCACCACCATGCTTCACAGTTGGCATGACGATTTCATGCTGGCAATGGAAGTGCTGGACCAATCACGGCAAACAAACCTTGTAAAAGACATACTGTTGTCCAAGGTGTCTTAACACACATATCGAATGGTTAAACATACTTTTTCTTAGATTCTTCATTCGAACTTCTATTTGGAAATTACCCAAACGGCTTCAGAAATTCAGCATTCCTTTTGTGCAAATGTGAAAAAAGTCAGCTCAGGTTATCCGGCCTTAATAACGGAACGCTATTTATGTTTTAGTCACTAAAGGATGAAATAAGGAGCTTGCTTTTTAAATGACTCCAGGCTGTCTCTTTTTTTTTTTTTCATGCAGTTGGTGCTTGGTTGAACTGATGATTTTTTATTTATTTATTTATTTTTAATTTAATTACTCCCCCCTGCTGCTCATTTGCACAGCGCCTACGAAATCTCATTTCATTTATCATGTCAGTCGACTCTAATGAAGTGACAAGCATGGGGTGTTTGGCAGGATAGTGTAATAAGGCAACTCAATGCAGTGCTGCTTGAAATGGAAATAAGAAAGTGCGGCCAATATAACACAACCACACCGATGTTTGGTCTTGCGTGACTAAAGCACAACACAGCTTGGTTGAATTTTGTGCTTGAACACATCTCGGTGAACTGAATTGCAAACAACGCAGGAAGGGTTTGTTTAACTTGACAGTAAATACTGTATGCTGAGATTCTTCAACTGTAAAGTTATAGAGTTTATTTTTATGACTTTAAGGAATTTAGTCTTGATGTTAAACTCTTTCAATCATTAACCTAAAATGAAATGTGTTTACTGTTTTCTTTTCAAATATCTCATCAAATCGAATGTTTTCTAAAATGCAATATAATTTGGTAGAGATTATTAGACAAATGTTACTTTAATGATCATGGGAATTTTGAATGAATGTTAAGGCAATTTATATAGGTTTAAGGAACAATACAAATGCTAACCTGTCCCTAACCCACACCAAACCGTGACGCTCCCACCACCATGCTTCACAGTTGTCGCAGGTGTTGCTAATGGAAGGGTAAAACTTGGTTCTATGAAAGCTGAGACAAAAGGTGTGATTGGAGATTAAAAAATAAAATAAAATAAAATTACCACTGCCACCAACACACACAATAAAAAGTCCATGGGAAGTGTGGAGGAGTGATATTGTATGAGAGATTTTTTATACAAGGAATCCCAGAAATATTAGGCAAGCAATATGGTTTTGGATGGTGTTATGGTGTTATTAAGATTCTTTTAACAGTAATAGCCACAAACGTTTGCTTTACATCAGAGCTTTTTTTTTTTTTCCTGCTAAAGCAGGTTCTATTTATAATAATTTATAATTTATTATCTTTTTGCATTAATAACTTGTTTTGCTGCTACAACCACTCTCTATTTAAAACTGATGTTAGCCCTATATTTTCTTTATGTCTGTACTGTCTCGTGCAGTTTTGCACTGACTTTAATGTTTTTGCACATGTCTGCACACATGCATTTTACATAGTCTTTATGTAGCATACGTGCACTTTCCGTATTTGTCCTAGTCGTTTATGGAGCACCATGGCCCTGGGGAACGTTGTTTCATTTCACTATGTACTGTACCACATGTATATTGTTGAAATGACAATAAAGCTACCTTGAACTTGAACTTAAAGGTTCACATACTTTTTCCAGCTTGGACTATGTATGATTGATCAATGTGCTCATTAAAAGAACATGACATGAAAAATACATCTGCTTGTGTGTTTTATTAGACAGAACATATTTGTCTGTTATTATAACTTGGTTAGATTAGATCACATTATGTAAGTAATGAATGTAGTACTTTGTAGTAAATTCCATAAGGGTGCACAAACTTTTTCTTGCAAGCATAAAGTGCAGCAAAGTCTAAAACCAAACATGCCTAAAAGAAATTCTTGCAGCTGTGGTAGGCCTAATTTAGATGTCCCAGTACTTCCTGTTAAATGACAATCCCAAGCAGGTTCAATTAAAAGCGGAAGAAAAGCTCATTTTAAAGGAGAATCAAAAGAAGCAAGTTCACACATTTACTTTGATGTTAGCTCGTATCCTGCTCATTGTGTCGCCACGTTCATTAGCAATTCTCCGTAAAGCCTTAAGGTAGCGATTCTAGTTTCAGTCTTTATCAAAAAAAAAACAAACAAAACCTAGCGATCATAAGGAACAAAGGCAATTAACAGGCCTTAAGATGAGAAAGAAAAAAAAATGGCTTGTATCTTCCCTCCAGTGATTTAAGCAATCATAAAAACAACCATGAAATAAATGTATCAGTTACAGGCACTGATTAATTAAAGATATCTGTGTTTAAAAAAAACAAAACAAAACTTAATAAACGTGCAAAACAAATGTGCAAGATTATTAATTAGCAGGAAAGAACAAATTTTAAATGATGTGTGCTTTGTATGTTGCATTTAATAAATATGCAATTCTTTTAACCTAAAGGTGATAAATACAGTTCAGTGTTTTGGTAAATGAATTTCACATCCAGCTTAGTAAATCGTGAGTGAGCAAATATATACAACTGATGGGCAGATGATATAAGTGATAAAGTTGCATAAACTTGTTTTGGCCATTTTATGAAAGAACGAAAAAAATCCATTGCTCAAAATGTTTCTCAAAATGACAGCAAAGCCTCTTGAAATATTACTGTAGTCTAGTTGGACCCATCTGATTGTTTTAACGTTCGTGTGTGTGGAGCCGTTTTGCTTAGACGTTCTGTATTAAACACAGATGATTCAGAATCAATGCCAGTGAAGCATTACAATTAACGACAACAATAAAAATCTGGCTCTAAATATTAAATGAGACAGATTAACATTTCAATACTCCACAAATCAGATTGATTTAATTTATTCATCTGGACGGGCAAATTTACCTCATCCAGTCAACATTCATCATACTGCTCAACATTTATTATAGCGCTCAGCAATAAACGGAGTGATGGGCTTCCAGCAGATTCTGTGTCAGGGTCTATGAATCATTTGCTCGAGTAGCACTTTTATAGCCAAAGTTCTTTTTTTGATACAAATTCATCTGATGTATTAATCCTAGATTACAGACAGACAGACAGACAGACAGACAGGCGCAGCAACACATGCAGCTTGTCTGATAATTGGGAAAATATATGAGAATGTTGTTTTCCATCACTATTAATATGTATGAACAATAAAATGTTCTTATAGTTCTTTTAGTTTTAGACAAATTGGAACATTTATTCATTCGATGACTGTCTTGTCTTG
>JAOVYU010000040.1:9688082-9699476 GCA_025674565.1 Synodontis membranacea | reverse complement strand
ATATAGTATTCACTAGCAATAGCATATAACTGTGTTTAAGATAATAAGATAAAGCTTTTTCTTTCTCAACTTTATTAGAACTAAAGTGAGCTGAATTTCATTGTCAACTGAAATCTATAATAATAACAATAACAATAACAATAATAATAATAATAATAATAATAATAATAATAATAAATCCATTTGAAGACTTTTCTTGCATCGGTTTAGAGTGAAGAAAAGAGGTCAATTGGAAAGCTTGCAAATTCCCGACTCAGAGTAGTGACGGACGAGGCCATTTATTTCCACTTCACTGAAAAGTCTTCTTGAGTTTATAAAAAAAAAAGAGGATATTTGCGATACCTACAGTGAGAATTTGCAAACATGTACATTTGTAAATTTGTGACAGTTCCTGTTGATCTATAGAAATAATCCAAGCTCGGGTTTTTTTTTTTTTTTTTCACATTTTGCAAATTGCTTAAAATGTTCAACAGAGATTGAACAATTTCAATTTCAGCACATTTTCATGTTCCTGCCACATTCTTCTTTTCTATTCTGACTTCACGTTAGTTCAAGTCGTTCGGTCTCTCCTACTGAAGCTTTTTTTACGCCGAGCTGAGTGAATGCTAGAGAACAAGTTGTGACTGGAAGATTAATGCCTTGCTTTTGTCCTCGGATTTCAGCGAAGCTCTCCTGTGTAGTCTGTCAGTTTGAGAGTGAATCGGTGAGCAGGTTCTCCGTGTCTTGATGTCTGCGTGATGTCACATCAAGTTTGCTAGTTTTCACTCAGAATTCTGCAAAAGGCTTGAGCGACCGTGAGAGCGAGCGACTGTACTGACAGCTTCTCATCCACACTGAACATCAGGACATTGGTGGAAAGAGCTCTGGCAAATCCTCTACTTTTGTGCTGAGTTTATATGAATCGGATATATATATATATACAATACACAATTACATAACATAAGTTCATAACTAATTCAGAAGTGCAACTATCATCCTATAATAACAAACGTTACGATGAGACGGACATGAGATAAAGTCTTCCCAAAACTGTTCCTATAGACGTCCAGTTCCAATAAAAGAAAGAATAAAACACTCGGGGACATGCTGTTGTAGGAAAAACAATCAACGACACGGTGGGGTGATGAACTAAACTTTACATGGAGAAACTATTACCAGCTTGACAATGTTTTGTTCCTCTCATACCACAACAATTTGCAAGTTGTTCATATTTTTTTATTTGTTCAAGAAATAATGACATGCACTAATCCGTTTATAGTTGCATTTAATGTTGTAGAATGGCTGCAAAACTTTTCCTCTTATCATTTATTTTATATAATAATATATAAACAGTTGTTCCCTAACCAGCCACTGTTTTCCTCTCTTTTGAAGATAATAAAACAAAATAATGGTAACAAGAAACCGCAAAGCCTAATTCAAAACATAATTCATTTGTCGGGAGACATAAAGTTATAGCTGCACCTTCTCCTCTACCTCGATCTCCTTTTGGATACAGATTCTGTCCAAAAATGCTAAAAAAAAAAAAAAAAACATTTCTTCATTTCACAGAAAATGCCACCATGTCAACAATTACGCACATTTGCTATTTGTATCTGCTTGGTGAGCTACTTTTATGGAAAAGTGAATCAACCCTCTGACCAATCAGATTTGAGAGTTCAACAGCACTCCCATTATTTACACTTTCCTGAACGTTTGGTGGCCTCCGTGTAAATTCATCCGGCTGAAAACAGCGAATACAGGTTTAGAGCCTCGTTTCTAAGCACCGAAGACTGAAAAAAGATTTTCATGTCCAAAAATAAATAAATAAATAAATGAATGAATAAACAATTCATTAAAAAAAAAAAAAAAAAAAAAAAAAAACTGCCCTTAGACGAAATGAGTTTGGAGTTGATCTATTCTCAGAACTTAGAACTTAGAACATTTAAACCCTACGTTTAAATAGAACAAAATTCACTGGAAACCCAATGTTCCTGTACTGGAGAAAGCTTATGGGAAAATGTTAATAAAATAGCATCTGTTTCGGATTATTTCGTTACCGGTTCATGAAGCGGCCTTTTGTGTTTCTGCTCTGAAAGGATGCAGTTTATTGCAGACGAGTGTATACAGTAGATGCGGGAATAAGGAACATTTCTAGCATATTATCAGGAACACTGAAATTGTTCAATCGAATATTTAACGAATAACAAGTATAATTACAAACATAACGTGTAATTAGAGTTGAGTTGAGTGTGGTTAGTGATGTAGTATCAAAATTGCAGATATCGGTATTCAGAGGTTGCACACACGCGGTGGAGTTTGCCTCAACAGTGGCCGGTGTCAGTGACGCACAACTCTAACGGGTCTTGTGTTTTTCTTTTGCAATAGTAGCTCAAGCAAGGGGCAGTATTAGGTCCAACATCTTAACTAATATATCACAGTGCGGTTTATGCTTGGGCTGTAAAAAAAAAATGGCTTTTTATAAAAAAATAAAAATAAATAATAATAATAATCATAATAATCATAATAATCATAATAAAAATAAAATCTGCAACTTAAAGGAAACAAACATCATAATTGAGACATTTCTTATCTCAAGTAGCAATTTTTTTTAATGGATAAATGTATTAAAAACACATACCTAAAGTGAGCTGTACAGTAAGTACAGTAGATGAGTGCTTGGTCAGCTTATCCTTTAAGTGTTTTTTTTAAATATCAGAGTTCATCGTATTAACAATATACTCAGCATTATTTTATTCATTCATTAGCTCAAAATAACGAATCAGAATCGCGATTACATTGTGAACACGATTACATAACCTCAGTTTAGTTTCTTAATTTAGCTTTATTAAAATAAAGAACCATCAGTGAATGTTATAATGAAGATAAAATACTAAATATTAGTATGTGCTGGATCAAGTGCTATTTTATAAGCCCTGAACAACCCATTCGGCTATTTGTAACTAGGATGATTAGTGAATACAGTGCGTGACTTTATCTTGGGTTTGTTAAATGATTTATGCAGAACATTGCTCTGTTAGCTTAATGCTCATTACCTTGGTGGTGTTCGTTAAATCTCTGATTGATCTGTTTAATAAAGAAACCTGTGCTTGTTTTCGGACCTTAATATTTGCTCTTCTCTTTTGGCTTCGGTTGCCAGATCATTGTAGCTTTATTGATTGTGTAGATACTCTGTATAGAATGATTTTACTTTACTGGGTGTTTGATGTGACTGCTATTTTGTTTTTAGGGGTTGGGTTTGGGATGCAAATGTTGCCTGTTTGTTGTTTTGGCTCGGTCATACCTGAAAAGTGTTTTGTCTGTTATCCATGCACTACCGTGTATTCTACAATGTATTCCTATTTTGTCTTCTCCATCTTTGTGCCGGATCGTCTTATAGTATTCCATACACCTCTCCGATCCATGCAACCATTTTATCTTCATACAGTATAAGCATTCTATTACGACCCGACCTTAGACCAGGACGCAACAAAGCATCTGTTTACTGAACGATGATGGTTTAATTATTTTAGTGTGAGTTGCACGGCATGTTTAGGGAGGATTTTAATGGTTTTGTTTACAATCACGAACCCAAGCCACACATTATCCTCCTTCATTATTTACAACCTGGAGTCATTTGGAAATTTGGGCACTGTGGGTTTTATGAAGCCAAATGCGAAACAAATGAGATTTACCTAGATAGAAGATGAAAGAAAACAAAACCTAAGGGAAGAGTGGCACAAAAGAAACCTACATGGTGCCTTTAATTTAAGCTCATTTTGCATACAGCAGTATTTTGTAACAGGGCGACAACAAAACGAGTGGCTCGCTCACTCTCCTGACTTTTATTCATGTGCAGATTACAAATGCTTTTCCCTGTTTTTCATTTCCCTCCATTCACATGAACATTAAATATGGGTGGTTTCGGTTTTTTTTTTTTTTTTTTTTTTTTTTTTTTGCTCTCTGTCTCTCAGCGTGTCTCCGTCAGGAGCAGCAGGTGTGTATAGCAGGCCTTAAAATCCCAGCTTATCCCCAGCAGGTGAGCGCAACATAACGAGCCTCAGTAAGTGCAAGAAACAAGGCACATCCATGCCTCCAGCAGAGAAGGACAAAAAGAAGTTTTTTGTGCACGGCAACGGCTTGTAATAATTGTGTAATTTGTTTTGCTGCCGCAGTATTATGATGTGACCTATCCATTAATGCATTGGCAGCAACCGCCAAGCAGTTAGTGTTCAGAAATTGTGCAAGACAGGAAGAAAATATACCCAAGCTTTACAATTCAGGTTCTGCTCTGTCAGCCGAAGCTCTGTTCTTCATAACGTCGCTTAGCGATCCCCATAACATAAAATGATACGCAAGATTTACTAGTCATGATCATTTCGAATCGGTTCATTATGTTCTTCAAATGCACCTGAGAACTTGTTTGAGAAATTGATTGCTTTTTGGATGTTGTGTTTTTTGAGACAATTAGTCTAATTAAGAAGCTAATTGTCTCAATTAACAGAGCCTAGCGAGACCTTCGAAGTTTTCTAGATTTTGCTAGATTTTGAAAGTGTCCAACTGAAGATCCAAGACCCTTCCTTCAGCCCTCACTCCAAAACCTTTCTTCCGAAAACACATGAATGCACACTGCCTGACTACTGCTGGAGAATGAGAGAGAGAGAGAGAGAGTATTGAGGAGGGGAGGATTGTAGTGCGCTGTTGTCATATCCAACTACCACGTCTCGTTCTCATGTAACAAAACATGAACAATAAACGTGGCTTTTGATACTCGTAGCTGTTGACTAGCTCACTAGCTTTAGCAATATGTCTGCCTAGCCTTGTGGAAGACACAGCACAGAGCGTGTGTGCAGACTGAATGAAATAATTGAATGGGCTCTTTATAGCTCCACGACTGCCACAGATGATTGATTTTTTTTTTTTTTTTTTTATTGTCAGAGCATCTGATTTATTCATCACTGTCAGGCTGCAAAGAGTATTTCAAGAAATAAAGCAAAAAAAAAAAAAATGATTCTGAAAAAATTACCTACCCTACCTTTAAGAAGTAAATAAAAACATATCAACTGGTTAAATATATTTATGAAGTTGAGCTGTCGAATAAATCATGCTGTACGTAGGGTTAATTCTCCCACACTGTTTGACAGAAATCAGCCACAAAGACATTCATGTCAAGTCATGTAGGCTTACTTCCTGCCATTTCTATCATCACAGACAGATTTCAAGTAAGTATAGAAGAATATAGGTTCAACAGGAAATCACCATGCTGCATTTGACAGGAAACAATGCCAAACAAGAGGATAAGTAACAGAAACAGACAAAGCAAAGTCAAGCAATGCATTTAATACAGATAATGCACTATAAGGTATGTTAGAACCTATACAATAAAAAGTACAGTGAACAAATTATATAGCAAAACTATACACTAAACATTTGAAACGTTTACATTTATGTTATTTTGGCAGACGCCCTTATCCAGAGCGACTTAAATATAACACGTTTATACAACTGGGCAATTAAGTGTTAAGGGCCTTGCTCAAGGGCCCAACAGGGGCAGCATGGTGGTGCTGAGATTTGAACTCACGACCTTCCAATCAATAGGCCAATGTCTTAACCACTGAGCTACCAAAACCTAACTCTATTGCACAGTAGAATTTTTTAAGTTTACACTATGAAATTTCTACTGTACAATAGAGTTAAGTTTTGGTAGCTCAGTGGTTTAGACATTGGCCTATTGATCGGAAGGGTGAGTTCTGAGCAGCAGTATGAAGGTTTGTGCATGTAGGTAAAATATTGTCTTTCATATTATGTGTCCCTCATGTAATGTGATATCCGATGGGTTTTCCCAAACCGCCAAACATATTTTAGCACCTACTGTACCACCTATTCCATTTTGTACATTTTTCAACCGTTTACTGTCAAATGCAAGTTTTGTTCAGTTATACAGAGAAAAAGAGCATCTAGTTAACTAACACGTGGTAGTTTGAAATGTCAGGAATGGTAAAGAATTAACAGCACTTAGTGCTGATTTTTATTTATTTTTATTTATTATTTTTTTTTTTTTTAAATAAAACGAAGTCTAAGAAAAGGTAGGTTTTTTTTTTTTTTTTTTTTTTTTAGAAAAGGTAGATGAAGGTAGAAAAGATAGATAAAGAAAGCTAGATTTTTTTCTCACTTTGCCCAGAGCAGTTAAGGCAGGGATGTTCAGGTAACAAAGAAAAAATAAAGTGAAGGACAAATTACATAAAATTTGTTTCTTACAAAGGGATGAATAAAGCATTTAACATTACAGAAAGGTCACAAGATAAGTTTCAATGCTTAACCATGAATGAATGTTTCGTAGTTATAAATAAGACAGTTTGTCGTGGTGCTTCATGTTCCCACTTTTGACTAAGGGAATGAACTCTGAAGCTAAAAGTCTAGTAAAAAAAATGTGAAAAGAATTGAATTGCAGGTTCCCGATGTGGGACTGCGCTCTAACTGGGTGAAAAAAAAATGATTGCATTATTGTAAATCATGAGCTTAATTTTAGACAGTATGAAATAAGAATGTTTCATGTTTCTTTTAAGTAAATACACATCTGAGATGACCCAACCTGACGTGTTTTTAGCTAACAGAACTCATTGAGTTAGGATATCAAATGCATTGTGTTAGGATATCAAAGTTTATGGAACGATTCAAAGAACCTTGTCCACGTTTTCCTCTCTAATTTGGTTTTGGCCAATTCCCACCCACCAGATCTATCATAGGTAGCTACCGACCATATGTTTGCTTTAGTATAAAGAGATCACCAGCTCACATCCTGATGATGCCACAGCCATCCGTCCACTACCAGGTGTCCAAGGAAGCTAAATGTTGGCTGCGCTGTCTGTGTGGGCGGGATGCATGCTGTCTCACCTGTTAATCACTGAGACACAAGCAAATTGTGGGTGTTGGTGAGCTCCTATACGTGGAAGAGGGCAGATGGTGCTTTCCTTTGTGTGCCACCCTGCCAGTTGAAAAAAGATGAGGCTGGCCAGCTTCACATGTCTTGGAGGAAGCATGTGTTAGCCTTCACCCTCCCCAGTTCGTAACTGTCATATGATAGGGGAGAGCTGTCGGGTGGCGGAAAAGGGCCAAGACCGAATTAGGAAGAAAAATTGTAGAGCGATGAATTATTCATTGAAACGCAGTGAAACTAAACAGGAAAGTTTTATGAGAGTTTTATGAGAGACAGTAAGATAAGTTTGGACTCACCATGTGAGTTACATTTCAGTAAAACCCTGTTTATATCCTGATGTATTATTCAGCATTGTTCAGTAATCACAGTAGAACTAATAGGAAATGTATAGTATGTCTGGACCCACTGACACCTCCTGAGAGTTTAAGGGCTTAAAATCATTTTACTGATTAAATGATAATCCCAGAAATAGATTTCCACTGTTTGTAAAAACTCTTTTTTTTTTTCTCGCATAATGTTTCCACTGAGCCTCATATGACGGCATTGCTATTCCATCTCTCCAGGTGAGCATATCACACAGGAACAGATTGTCATTTCCTGTCTTTCTGACACTTCTGGAAATACCCAGCCTCTTCCTGCAGCTGTGACCCAGAATCGTCGTTACCCATGACTGAGTCCCGTTCACATTACACCAGATCACAATAACTGGCCTGGATTCAGGACTAAAAAGCTCAATAGAAAGGCATTCAGCATTCAGCTTCAGGCTTTATTCACAACAGGAAAATTGGTATTATTCATACAAAGCTGGCCTATTTTAGTGGTATTTGAAACCGTCTGAACCAGATGAGTGTAATTTCATTTGGTAATTTCATGCATTAGGAGCTCTGCTAATCATCTGCCTAGCGTGACTGATGGGGAGGTCATGAGGATTCAGAAACTGCTTTCTTCGGGCCAGAATAAAAGTTGTGGGAACGAAGAGATCAATAGCTGGCAGTGTTCTGTGTGTGTGTATGTGTGTGTGTGTGTGTGTGTGTGTGTGTGTGTGTGTGTGTGTCTTCTCTCAGGGTTACACACTCTTACAGTGAGCAGCTGTGTCAAGTTAAGGGCACCGCTTCATCAACGGCCAACATCGCTTGGCTGACTTTTTCCAACTCTCCAGCACTCGTCTTGAATCCTTACAGCACATGTCTTTATTATAGAGTTATCAAAGTGTACCAACTAATGTACCATGACAGAAAGGATCCGAGTGAAAAAGCATTAGGATTGTCATTCAGCATGTGTTGTCGCTATCAGATTGTTCAGCAGCGGCTCAGCACTTTGGGCTTTTCTAAGCAGGGATCTGAATCCCCGAGGCCAAATAATTATAAAGTAATGACATCAGGCTGCATCCAATGGGCTTTGTGCTGGATGAGCAGGATTCTGACATTTAGTATTCTCTACACATCTCCATTGAGGATGAGGCAGGGAAATATGCTTGCTCAACACTAGAGTCATGCGTGCATCTCAGTTTAATTTAAATCCATTCCCCCCCTCCATTCTTTTTCTGTTCTGTTCATTAACCGAGCATTCACGGTCACAAATTAGAGAAATTTCCAACTAGTATTTACCTACCAATCAGAAACAATCATGTATGGTCTAAATGAGCAGGTTGTAAAATTGGATTTATAACACGGCATATCTGACTGGTCAGATGGTATTGGTTCATTTTCGATAACAGTAGCTATGACAGTAGTTATGGTCGCTAGGCATGTCGCATATTTATATTAATGCATTCGTTCCAATGCACTATTTGGCCAAAAGTATGTGAACCCCTGACCCTCACACCCATATAGTATGTGCTTGTTGAAGCATTAGTTCCTATTTGTTTCTCATTCTGTTTGTCTTTGCATGTAAAATTTATTCTAATTAATCATAATGTAAAAAGTGTTGCCACCTTCAGAGTGTTAGAAGTGTTATTTCCTCCTTCCATGTGCTCGTGGATTCACGAGGCCAGCACACACACACACACACACACACACACACACACTCACACGCACACACACACCAGGAGGCTGTCTGCAAACATGTTGCATTCATCCGGTGTGCCCACAAACCAACAAACTCTGAAATAAGACAACCAATGTCAGTTTCTTTTGGGCTGCCTATTTCAGGAAACATGTGCTTCAACAAGCTGTTTAGATTTGACGTCCCTTTCTGTGTCCCAAGGGGAGCTCATTAGAATTATACCATGGTTTGGGTATCTCCAACAATGGCTTCAGAAGCAGGAGGAGTCATGAAAGGTCATGATGAAAGTGCCACCTGGGGTGAACAGTGGCTCGTTATCATTTTAAGGAACGTCCGCTCGAACTAGCCGTCCTGAACGGGGCTCTCTAGGGTGACCATGTTTTGGTTTTCAAAAAAATAGGACACTGGGGGGGCATAATGGCAGCACAGGGCAGATGGACACCCGCAAAAAGGAATGGCGACTGTAGAAAGCAAAATTCTATTCCTGGACATTTTTGGTGAATTAGAAATCCTACCTCAGACTCATTTTAAGGTCCCAAAAAAAAAAAGAGGACGTCCTGGAAAAAGAGGACGCATGGGTCACCCTGATTTAGACAGGGCGAGAAGGGTGACGTGGTGTTTTATCATTTGTGGTATTTTGACAACAGCATGTCACAGAGATTTCATTAAGGTCTCTGAGAACTGTGTCAAATTGTAGAAAAGGGGTATTAAATGTCACCTTGAAAAGAATATTATATCAATACATTTTGCAATTGACAAAAAGTAAATAAATAAAGAAAGAAAGAAAAAAAAAGAAAGAAAGAAAGAAAGAAAGAAAGAAAGATATGACCTTTAGAAGCTGTGCTTATAAGGAGGATGAAAACTCACCCTCTTCTGGGTGACACCAGACAATGAACATCTCAGTTATATAAGGAAAATGAAAACAAAACAGCAGTATTGGGAATGTTCAGAATGTAAGATATCAGGCATCAAACCCAATAAACCTACATGTGCACTAATGTGTTGAAGTAACATTATATAGTTATATACTTTATAAGGAGAACTATCGCATGCTTTCCCCAGCTCCTCGTTAGTATAGTGGACAGTATCTCCGCCTGTCACGCGGAAGACCGGGGTTCGATTCCCCGACGGGGAGAAACACAAACGTTTTTTATTTCCTTTTCATTCTCTTTAACAATAAAATCTCATTCATTTCCCCCATTTCTTTTCACGAAAAGGAATCCAAGACTGCCAATTAAATAAATAAATATATAAATAAATAAATAAATCTCTTGCAGCTCTCTTTTATTATTTTTCTTTTTAACTTACTTATTGCCTTCTCCCAACTCGGATATGATTATCATATATGGACAGATCAGTGTTTAAAGATAACAGACTGTTCAATAAGAAATCTTTACAAAAAAATTCTGTCTGCTGCAGTTGTGGTTCTGCTAAACCAAGAACTTTCTGAGCTTGCCATTGCCAGAATATGTGTGTGTGTGTGTGTGCACAGATTTTTTGCAGTCTTGTGAGGACCAAATGTCAGCCTTTTGAGGACAGTATTGGATGGTCCTCACAATCAAGATGGCCATCACTGATTAACGGTTAGCACACTAATCAGAAGTGGCAAGCGGTTTTGCTGTAGTTGTACCTTAATCTATTTATGATCTAGTTCCAGAGATTGACTCGTTCTCCTCGTTAGTATAGTGGACAGTATCTCCGCCTGTCACGCGGAAGACCGGGGTTCGATTCCCCGACGGGGAGTACCAAAAGACATTTTCGAAGTCCTCTGAGTCATTTATTTCACAAACGTCGTTGTTTTTCCTGTCCTGTTTTCTTTTCATAGAAAAGAACTTCTGAACTGCATTAGTTCAAGAACTCCCGATCAAGCATAACATTTTGTCCACAGACAGGTGAAGTGAATAACAATGATCGTCTCTTCGTCGTGGCACTTGTTAGTGGATGGGATAAATTATACAGCAAGTGAACATTTTGTCTTTAAAGCTGATGTGTTAGAAGTAGGAAAAATGGGCAAGCGTTTGGATTTGAGCGAGTTTGACAAGGGACAAATTGTGATGGCTAGACGACTGGGTCAGAGCATCTCCAAAACTGACACTCTTGTGGGGTGTTCATGATATGTAGTGGTCAGTATTTATCAAAAGTGGTCCAAGGAAGGAACAGTGATAGACCAGCGATGGGGTCATGGGCGGTCAAGGCTCAGTGATGCACGTGGTGGGCGAAGGCTGACCTGTGTGGTCTGATCTAACAGACGAGCTACGATAGCTCAAATTGCTGAAGAAGTTAATGCTGGTTCTGATAGAAAAGTATGGTTCGAGGAGCACAACAACAAGTTTAAGGTGTTGACTTGGCCTCCTAATTCCCCAGATCTCAATCCATGGAGGTCCCACTTCACAACTTACAGTACAGGACTTAAGGGATCTGCTGCTAACATCTTGGTGCCAGATACCACAGCACACCTTCAGGGGTCTAGTGGAGTC
>JAOVYU010000040.1:9624182-9636143 GCA_025674565.1 Synodontis membranacea | reverse complement strand
TTGACTGCTTGAAAGAGGGGTGGGGTCAAACAACAGGTGCCATGTTCTAAGTTGCTTAACACAACTAGATGTAGATATCAGGAACTGACGGTGAAATTCGGATCTTCGGTGTATAGTAAAAACAACAGAATTGGCCTTGACGTCCCAATACTTTTGGAGTGAACCGTATTCGAAGGGGTAGCTCAGTGATCGAGACGTCGGACTACTGCTTGGAAGGTTACAGGTTCAAATCCCAAAACACCTCCAAGCTGCCACTGCTGGAGGTGCTCGGTTGCTCACTGCTCAGTTCTATAAAATAAGATAAATGAGATAAATGTAAGTTGCCCTGGACAGGTTCATCTGGCCAAAATGTAAATGTAAGATTTGAATATGTAAATTATAGGGGATTTTGAATAGCATTCACTATTCTATTATTCTACCTTGCAGAATACGTAAAACATTTTTATTACATACTGATTTTTCTATTCACACAACAAATGCGAGACTTCAAACATTTCACCGTGCTCATATGATGATAAAATGATTCTATTCTAGTATTCAGATAAAGCTAGTAGACATGGTCTCTACAGAGTCGTACTTTTCTGCACCTCAGCTATAATCAGTGCCTTGATTCTCCACACTTACCAGCACAACTACCACAGGGATCATTAAAACTAAAGCTCGCTGAGCTTCTCCGTTATCCCTTTTCACGAGTAGACATGACCTCGCTCTGCTCACCTGCACGTGGGCTTTTTAGCCATGATTAGACTGGACATGTTCTTTTCAGGAAGCCACAGGAGCTGATGCAGCAAAACGTCCAATATGAACTGCTAGGAAAATGAGATAACCTCATTTACATGGAAATGATGCCACAGCTACCTGTCACTGCATCGCAGTTGGCCCACAAAACGCCTTTCATGACCTGTGTTCAGCCGCAAAACAAAGAAAGCAAGCCTTTTGGAAATAGGTCACTTTCGTAATTTCGTCTCTGTACACCACCAAAATGGATTTGAAATGAATAAAGCAAGTTGGGATTGAAGTGAAGATTTTCAGCTTTAGATTTTCAAAGGGGTTTCACAAAAATATTGCACTAACCAGTAAGGAATTTTTTTTTTAAAAACACAGTCCCAGTATTTTCAAAAGTAATGGGACAGTTGACCGATAAGCAGTTTCATCGACAAATGTGTCCCGTTTCTTGACAAATTAAGGAGATTAAAAAGTCTGGAGTCTGGAGATTCCAAGTGTTGGATCTGTATTAAATAGCTGTTCGTAGAAACTCTCATGATGTGGTCCATGTAGGTGTTCGTGCAAGTGATCGAGGCAATTGTTGGGCTTGGGACAGAGTATCAGAAGTATCAGAGAGATAGTATGAACATTAGGAGTGACCAAATGACCAATCTGGTACATTTTTAAAAAGAAGGAATGCGGTGCCAAGCTCGGCGACACAAAAAAGGCCCGGAATACCATGGAAGACAATTAAAGTGGATGATCATCGAATTCTTTCCTTGGTTTCTTTTACATCATCGAGCCATGTCCAGAGCACTCTTGAGTAGGTTGGCCTATCATTGTCAATATCTACAATCAAGAGACTCTTCATAAATGCAATACAGAGAGTTCATCTCGAACCACTGTTAACAAGAAACGAAGGCCAGCTAGAAAAAAACAACAACCAAAAAACAAAAAAAACAAAAAAGAAACCCGTCCAGTCCTGGAACAAGATTAACTTGTGCCAGAATGAGGCAAGGAGAAAAGTATGGAGTAGGAAAGAAAGTGCTCATGATCAAAAGCACACCACATGATCTAACAAACATGGTGGAGACAGTGTAATGGCATGGGCACATTTAGATGCCAAAGGTACTGAGTCACTGGTGTTTATTAATGATGAGGAATGAAGGAGGCTGTCAAGGACGAGCCTTCAGATCTTCTCAGCATCAGTGCCATGACTGGAACAAACCCCACTTTTTGGAGCAACCCCTGCGAATCCTAAAAGCCCCAAAGCATGTGGATTGAAGCACAGCTGCTCTTTCGAGACAGAAAGGTAACAGCAAATGACGAAACGTTAAGGGAAGGTTTTCTGTAACCGCGGGACAGTAGTCAAGAGCGACGTGCAAATATTAACCAATGCCCTAGAGGTGTTATTGAAGTTGAATAGGATGACTCGCATGTGCTATTTGTTCTGTAAATCTGATTATGGATACATATGTGTGGGTCTGTGTGTGTACCAGGGACTCGAACAGCTCCAGTAATCATTGTTCAAACAGAGGGGATGTGTCTGTTTGACACCAGCCAGAAAGTCAGTAATTCAACAAGGACAGGCAACTGTAGCATTTACATCAGACAAATGGTCCTTGACTGTATATGCAACTGTGCGCTATCCAAGCATTACAGTTGGGAGTTTTTTTTTTTTGCACTGTTCTGTACTTTGCTGTTTAGCCGCTGTTTTTCTTGTCTGTGGAAACAACGTCTAGCATTCATTTCTGTAAACGTGAAGCCACCTCTACTCACTTATCCAGCTGTCAAATCATGAATTCAAAGGTTTTAAGACTTTCCTGCTTAATTCTTTTGCTAGATTAGGGCACAGGGCACAGATTTACTTCAAGTAGTAGCACGGCATCGGGCCGACAGCTTATTAACTTCCTGCGACTTTCAGAGAACCTTCCCGTCCACCTTTCTGTAAAGTCCGACTCCAAAGTTGAACCTTAACGCTAAAAGCAATTTCCTCTCTGTCAAAGTGCCCTGTACCATGGAATAAAGTTAAGCGACACTATGTCACAGAGTTCATTTTCTCCTAATGGAATTAAGCGCATATGGAGCACACTCAGCAGTATGGGGACGTAGTTGCATCTGAAAGTACAGTGGTCTTATCTATAACTGCTGACGGATATTTTGGGAAATTTTGGACATTTGGGCCAATTATTAATATCATTGTATAAACTTAAATGACTTAATAAGCACTAACTTTTGCTATCTTTGTCTTCCCCTCTAGTAATCCATTTCTTATAAATCTTTTAAGCTGTTAGAAAAAAAACAAAACAAAAACAAGTAGAACTCAACGGCGGTGCATCCGCTGCCAACAGGTTTTAGTCCATTGTAGTCTACCTGGAATAACCTTAACATATACTTCAAACAGGAATAAAGCTATTGAATTTCGGACATTTGACCCTGTTTGGATCAATTCCAAAATCTAATCTGTTCATCTGCAGGATATAATGATATTTCCATATAAATCCGACAAACATTTAACCATTTGTTCTTTAGACCAGAGGTCCCCAACCCCCTGGTCTGCGGACCAGTAACAGTCCGTGGATCATTTGGTACCGGGCTGCAAAGAAAACATTTTGCTTCCGGATCTCCTGTTCCTGTTCCGCCCTCGCCTCGCTACCGCACTTGACTCTGGCACGCCGTTTGCCATTTAATATACGTTTTTTAAAAAACACAGCTAAAGCAGAAACAATCAGTAGCTGCAGGATGAGACAAATTGCAGAAATTCCAACGAGGAGAGGCATCCCATCCTATCCCGGCATGATTCGGAACAAATTCAGTACCGCTGTTAATGTAATAAGCTCAAGCTCTTTTTTCCACCGACCTCCTCATTAGTCCTGTCCTGCACCAGCCACGTGTTCAGAATGTGGGTACGCATTAAAGGCTTTACTACAGCTGGATAAATTATAGTGTGAGAAAAGAAATATTTCTTAAAGTACATAACAAATTTTTTAAAGTAGCAGTATGTGACGTTTGAGGATTTAGGGATTTGCGGGATTTTCCTAGTAGTAATATGTAATTAACTTGCCAGAAGGGCATTTGTACACACTCACACACCAAATCAGACGCACATAAATATAAGACGTGGTCGTTTTAGCCTTAGATTTCGTCTGAGAGAAGCAGGACAATGAAAATTTGCAATAATGGTCTGTATAACCGGTATTACGGTATATCTGCAAAAAAAAAGAAATTAATTAAAAAAAAAAAATCTATTCCTTTTTCATGTATTCCGTATATTTGCATAGTTGTCCTGGCAACAGGGCACATCTTTTGATTTATAATTGTAAAAGTGAATGAATTAATCATTGAACTTGTAATTAATTTGACTTTTTTTCTGATGAGCTGCAATAATAATCAGTAATGGAAAAAAATAAAATGGCACTTTTATCACCATTAACAAATGTTAACTTCAAAGTGCTTTTCTCACTCTTCAGGTCTCTTAACTGGAAGAAATGTAAAAAAAAAATAATAATAAAATAAAATAAAATAAATAAATAAATAAATAAAAATCACCCCCCCCCCCAAAAAAAAATAATAAAAAGCTGCAGCAGTGCCAAAGTCGGATGAGTCACAATCCTTTTCATTTCAGCATTTTTCTTCTCTACTGACTCACGAATAAAGCTTATTTAATTTTCAACAAAAAAAAAAAAAAATGTGAGTTTAAAGAATTAAGCTTCTAGGAATACTTGCGTGATTCACTCCAGTGGTGTTGTGGTTGCGACAGAATGACGCTGCAATATGGTGGCCACAAATGAAGGCCACCCAGCAGCACTCCGGAGCTGAAAGGCATTTGTGGCCCATCATCATTATCCATTCGTCTTGGATGGCTCCAAACACGGCACTCGGAACAATGGCCGACAGACATGCTTGGTAGGATTTCTTAGGACTGACTTTCCTGAATGTTTCCTCTGCTAAGATCGAGAAGTGCTTAAAAACGGTCACTCTTCATAAAGATGTCTAGAACCTCACCATGCACGATGGGTTAGTGCAATTGGTTATCAGAATGTCCGTGCCATCACACAGTCAAAACAGAAAACGGCGAAAGCTGTACAACTGATACAAAGACAAGATATTTACTGCTCAAACTCATAAACGTTACTGTTTTTTGTAAATATACACTCATTCTGAATTTGATGCCTGTAACACGTGCTAAAAAAAAAAAAAAAAAAAAAAAAAAACTGCGACTGTTGACAAAAGACTGGGAAAGTTGTGGAATGCTCAAAAACCACCTGTTTGGAACATTCTACAGCTAAACATGTTAACATGGGGATAGAATCACGATTGGGTATGAAAGGGACATTGTCATTCACAAGCACGGACAGGGCGAGGTTCACCAACGTACAATTTCCCAACATTTTGGGTTCTCAACATGCAATTGCAAGAAATGTAGAGATTTCGCCGTCTACGCTCCATATCATCGTCACAAGATTCAGAGAATCCAGAGAACTCTTTGCCTGTAATGGGCAAGGCTGATTACATGCAAAAGAAAACCAACATCGCATGCCTGTGACCTTCGAGCATTCAGGTGGCACTGCATTAAAAACCGGCATGACTGTGTGCAGGACATTATTATGGAATTATTATTACGGAACTCTTGGGAAAATCATTTGTTGGTGAACACAGTACATCGCTGCATCGACAAATGCAAAGCAAAAGCCACATACAAACAGCATAAGTAGACACCGCTGACTTCTCTGGGCCCTAGCTCGGATGGACTGATGCAAAGTGCAAGTGTGCCGTGGTCTGACTAGTCCCCATTTCAAATTATTTTTGGAAATCATGCATGTCGTGTCCTCCAGGCTAAAGAGGAAAAGGAACATCCAGACTGTTACCAGGGAAAAGTATAAAAGTCAGCATCTATGATGGTATGGGGCTGTGTTAGTGCCCATGGCATGGGTAACATGCAAAACTGTGAAGGCACAATTAATGCTAAAAGTTACATATAGGTTTTGGACATATGCTGCCATCCAGACGACATCCTGCTTATTCCAGGAAGACAACGCCAAGCCACATTCCGCAGGTGGCGACCGCCTGGCTTTGTAGTAAAAGATTGCAGGTAGTAGACTGGCCTCCCTACACACCAGACCTGTTTGCCTGCTTTATCCATTTATCCAATAAAAGCCATTGTTTGGTTTCATTGTCCTGTTGGAACACCCAATTGTGTCCAAGTTTCAACCATCTAGCTGATAGCTTAAAGTTATGCGGAAGAATTCTGAGGTTCTTTATTATTCCATCCACTTTGTTCAATGCACCAGTTCCACTGGAAGCAAAACAGCCCCAGAGCATGAGGCTACCACCACCGTGGTCTTTGCCCATGTGGTCAGCTGCAAACTTGATTCAAGCTTGAAGGTGTCAAGTTTGGAGAAGAGGCTTATTTCTTGGTCGGCAGCCTCTCAGTCCATGGCGATGTAAAACACTCTTGACTGTAGACGGCGTTCCAGCAGCTTCCAGTTCACGTCAGGCCCGTGCCTTGATGGTTCCTGGGATGTTCCTGACCATCCAAACCAATTTCTCTTAGCGGAAGGTGAAATTCTGGGTCTTCTTCCAGATCTTGGCAAAGATGCTACCCCTCCCATTAACTTGTAAACGCTTTTTATGTTGCGCATAGAGAAGCTACCAGCTGTAGCCAGTCATGATCAATAACAGGAAGTTATGAGGCCTTGGCCTTGACAAATTAAAATACATTTAGGAACTTTCGGCACCACTGAATTAACATGTTTATTTTTGACGGCGTACGCATAATTTTGACCCTGTGTTGATTTCAGAAAACTCAAAATAAATTCAAAATTCTTGTTTTTATCTGTTAAAGATAATGATGTAGGTTGCACAATCATTCTTCCCCAGAAAAACAACAGTTCAAATAAATAATACAAAAAGCCCAATCTTGCCATGACATTCATTTCCATGGTGACTGTATGTAAACTTCTTACCACAACCGTATGCGCTTAGTTGTATTAAATTTAGATCTAGTTAACTTAGCATTCCCATTTTCTACATCCAAATGCCTTCGAGATTAGCATGCCAACACACTTCATCACACAGACACTGCTCCGAAAAAATGTACTAGGCCTCTAAATGGCAATTTGTTTTTTTTTAAACAAACGAAGAAGGTACACAAATTGTTTTGGTCTGAAACCAAATGAGAAACACGACTCATCACTGTCTGGCAACCAAACACCTTTCTCCACTTTTCTCCCCCACAATAATTCTCCACCTAGAAAGTGGCAGGTGTACCCGATTAACTGTAAACTCATCTTACATTTGCAGCTTTTCAGCTCAGCAGGCAGGTCACAGGTTGGTGTGAATCATGAAGCTTTGCTGTCATTCCCTATTCGTCATCTTCTTGCGAGCCCCAAGGCCAGGTTCATGAACGTGGATTTACCCATGCTAATTCTGCCCTTATCAAAGTGAGGACTCAGAGGTCAGCTGACAAGATGGACAAGCTCCTTGTGAAAAGGGTGAATAAAAAGATGGCCGTGATTCATTAAAACGATAACTGAAGCGCAGGGAGAGCGCTGGTGTTTTAATAATCACTCCGAGGGAGCAGCTTCATCTATCACTGTAATGGCTTATTTCTTTTCAATAAAGCAATGCACATTATTCACGATGCTCCTGATGGGTGTTTGTGGAATAGGGTAATTTTTCTTACGTTTCTATCAGTCAATACGTTTTCCCTCTAATTACTTGGTAATGCGAGGTCATTAATACGGCAAAAAAA
This sequence comes from Synodontis membranacea, assembly GCA_025674565.1. NCBI lineage: Eukaryota > Metazoa > Chordata > Actinopteri > Siluriformes > Mochokidae > Synodontis > Synodontis membranacea. The sequence goes on along the minus strand of JAOVYU010000040.1, from coordinate 9,628,684 downwards.
AAAAAAAAAAAAAAAAAAAAAAACACCTGCACCTGCCGCTGAAGCCGGCTGTCGCTCAACACACCTCAGACCCTCGGAGATGGATGACCTCTGCTAATCATAGCTACGCTCTGGGTGGAGCGTTTTCCTCCCGTGTCAACTCGTGCGCTCGTCTGGGCCGAGATGGTAAATTAATCTCCCGAGCAGTGCTCCAGAGAAGACTTCACCCACAACCCGTGGACGGTCGAGAGGTCAAGGGATCAGACCTGGTACTGCTATACGGATGAAAAGAATCACTTTATTCTTTATTCAACATCGAACGGCTACAGGCCTACATCTGTTCGCTCAAGTACGCCGACACTCCCCCTTCGAGCATGCTGAGCAAACAAACAAGCCAATGCACAAACCAATGAACCAACTAACTAACCAATAAACAAACTGAGAAAAGAATGTTGCTGTTTTTTTTTTTTTTTTTAATTATTTATTTTAAATAAAATGTGAATCATATTTTAAGCACATCAACTTTTACAATGTTACACAAGTAGTGTAGGCTGGAGTAAGGAAGTGTTACGAATCCAACCGTAACACTGCCTTTAGCTAAAGCACATTAGCTAATCTACTGGGGTGATATTTCCTCTTTCTATCTGATGAACTATCAGATTCCTTCATGAATGTTTATTTATGGCCCGACTGGCTTTTGGACCCGTTACTTGCCATTGATTTCTCACCAATGAAACGAATGAATCTTTCATCCGGCACTCCTAAACAGCCTCTTCCTCTGACTGGTCGAAAGACTCTATCCCTGAAGAACGATGAAAAATGTTTTTATTATTGTGCTCCTCGACTTAAGTGCTGCATTCGTTACAGTACTTTTCAACTGTAGTAGGGAATGGATTGGTTTAACCGGACCTGCTTTAAACTGACTCATAACATATTTAAACGGAAGGCAGTACATTGGGGACCACGTGTCAAACAGAACAGAACAGAACAGAAATTTGTTTGAAAATGAAATGAAGATAAGTGTGAAATTCTTTAATGCTGGCACAGAAGCGCAGGAGGAAAAGGTTTCAGACAGTCTGGGCAATCGATTACAAAGGACATTAAAAATGCAGGCATGATTCTTGACTGTGACCTCATATTTCAACCGAACCATGACAATATCTTCGCGACAGCTTTCCTTCACCTCAGGAACATAGTTTGCGCAAGACCATTTTGCAGTGGTTGCACTGTTGCCTCACAGCAAGAGGGTTCTTGGTTCGAACCTGTCGGCTGACTCGGCTTTCTGTGTGAAGTTTGCATATTGCATGGAGTTTGCTGCGGGCGCTCTGGTTTCCTCACGCAGAAAGACAAGCAGATTAGGTGAAATGGATATTCTAAATTGCCCATAGGTGTGAACGAGAGTGTGAACGCTCGTTCAGTCTTGCGACAGGTTGGCGACCTGCCCAGGATGTACCCCGCCTCTCACCTGAAGTCAGCTGGGATTAGCTCCAGCTTCCCCGCGGCCATTAACGTATAATCAACATAAATATTTCATGGATTATTGTTCAAGTCAAACGTGCTGTCACAATTATTTCATATGCAGTTGATAAAGAAGTAAAATCTGGTATCAAGAAATATCTTGTTTAATGACTACAGTCGACCCTCGCCACTTCGCGGTTCGAATTTCTCGGCTTCACTCTATCGCGTTTTTTTCAAATACCGTACATTCATTAAAAAGTTGATCGAGACAGTGAAAATACGGGTTGCGCTCGATTGTCTCGAGTCAATTATTTTTATTTATTATTTTTTATTAACTTTTTTTCCAAAAAACTGGGTGTTATTTCATGTCTAGAGGGCTCTAATAATGTTAAAAACCATATTTAGAAGATCGTAAACAGGTTTTCTATGCTCTAACTACGCGGAAATACTACTTCGCGGAAATTCACTTATCGTGGTAGAGTCTGGGACGGATTAACCGCGATAAACGACATGTTTTTTGCGATTAGTTGACCACGTATTAGTCGTGTTAATATTGCATTAGGTGCAATATTGTTCAAGGAGTGGTCGTCTTGTGACTGTTTTTTTGCGGACAGGTACTGTTGTGCACTTCCATGCAAAGCAGGCAATGGCGGTTGGGGGGAAGAAAAACAGTTCGTGACATGGCCACCTGGAATTTTTTTTTTTTAGAATGTCTGCACCATTTTGGGTCAGATTTGAATGCGGGACCCTTCTTTGAATCACACAAATGTGTGAATTTTGAATTTTACCTTGGCAGCAAAACACGTAGGTTTGTGATGCAAATAACAACACGAGCCTCCAGAGCAATGACATAATAAATCGGTATATATACAAATAAAGAAAGAAAGAAAGAAAGAAAGAAACAGGAACGTCAACAACTACATACAAACTGCATGTGTGTGTTAGGAGTGTACTTACATCTTTAAATCAGTAAATATATGTAAAAAAAATAAAATAAAAAATCCCATTAAAAGTTTTGCTAGTGGCAGCTGCATAACTCAATAATTCATAATCACTGAATCGAAGTTTGTGCTAAAGCAGAAGGTTAGCGTGCATTTGGGAAATAAAAAAAAATAAAAATAAAAATGCCTGTCCTTGGGTGATAAACACAAGGACACATCAAATGTTTAGCAAATCTAAGATAAATAAAATGCCACAAAGGAATAACGCATATGATAGTAATCGATGGTAAAGGACGTACTTAGGAATCCCCAATAAGCGATTAGGTGAAGGGAAATGGCGAAGTGTGCAGGAGGATAAAGTCTGGAAAGGAAGCTAGATATAAGGTTATTTCTTCTGTTATTTTTTTATTTGTTTCTTTTTTTTTGACAGCTCAGCCTCTGTAAGCAAAATTACAAGAAGTTTAGGGGGGGAAGAAAGAAAGTAAAAAAAAAAAAAAAAAAAACAACCCAGAGAGAAATTCCCTAAGGAAAGTTGCATGCCTTCACTCGTTACTGTTCTGCATTGTAAATTCGCGTCTCTCCTGGCTTGGGCCTGGCTTGGTAATTGTGTAAGTCATGAAGAGAAAATGAGCCTCGCCCATGGCGCGCTTTCAAACATCCTGCACGGAGCAAACGTAAATTCAGGTTCGCTTAATTCAAGCCACTCGAAAGCCAGCTTGCGTGCATTTACCAGGGCAGTGAAGTGATCGAAGTGGCTTCTGTCTTTCGGATAAAGACGTGAGGTACTTGTACTGGTAATCAAACACTCCATGTCTCTCTCACACACACACACACACACACAAGCAGTCATCATATTGTAGTTTCGGTGCGATCTTGCATCAGCATCCGGTAACCATCTCATTCTTCAGCCAAATTAGTTAACTGTCTCTTCAATATTTTCTCTCTAGCGTATCCTGGAGGAGTTCCAGTCATGATTTTTCTGTTGTGACCGACATATCCGGGACTGGACTGACAACCGTACTGCGCAACACGGATGAAACTAGAGGCAGGTGGAAGATGGCTACAATTACAACAAAGTGGATAAAATGCAGTCATTTTTTTTTTTTTTTTTGAAGTACCTTCTGTTGACGCTACTGCAAGAAAATGGACCAAATTTGTAATTTCCTCATGTTTACCTCATTCATCATACATCTCTCTCGCTATTATGGAGAACCTCCAAGAGCACGGAAACCTGGCGGCTCTTCATGTCTGGGGATTTAAGACAGGAGGAAAGGAAAAACTCGTTCGGTTTCATTCGAAGTCATTCTACTTTTGCAAAATGTTGCTGGTGAGATAAATTTCCCATCTGCTCGGTGAAGGTGTGTCGTATATAAAAAGGATCTTCGTAACGAAGCGCAGTAACTCTGTATACAGGAAACACAAGTATAAAATAAGAGATGGAGTTTTATAAAGTGTTAGCAGGCCAAAGAGCATGACATTTCCATTGACAGGTTGGTGGATGTGAACTGCATGAGGAGGTTTTGGGCGAACACTGCCTGAGCTGTAGTCACATCCGTGGCAAACATATCCAGCCCTGACATTACACAATTCAACAGGAATATGACTAAAGCTACACTAAAGCTGAAAAGCACTAAATTACAGGACACACTGTCTGGAATTTTCTATTCAGACACTTCTCGGTATGCGTCTATACTGTCTGGAATATCTGATAATGCATTTTGAATAAAATATTATTTCTCCTTTTCTATCGCCGTAAAGCACACACTTGACTTATTCTGATGCTAAACAATAAAAACACACCTAGGTACACTAGAAAGCAAGTCATTTCATGCTGTTGGAAGAAAAAGAGTGTTGCAAGAAAAAGAATTTGTTGCTTTCTTTTTTAACCACAATACAGCAAACAGTTCTTTTCAAACATCTTTATTTAAAGCAGCCAGCATTACTCTGACACTGTATTACGCTTATAAAAACGGCGACGCACAAACTTGACTCACAAAAATTTAACTCATTTGACTCACCAAGCAGTAAACCTGTCCGATTCACAGACATTAGCCTCTTTTGACTTATACAAGCAATACAGTTGCTAATGAATCATCTGTCCTTGTTTTATGCAGCCTAATTATT
>JAOVYU010000040.1:9598133-9609673 GCA_025674565.1 Synodontis membranacea | reverse complement strand
GCGATATTTTGCCAGTTCCCATGAATCATCAGATTTCAGTAGACCATTTAAGCCTTTCCTGTCCTTTCTTGCCCTGCCTATCCTATCTCAGCCACACGACTCCTGTGCACTTGGGGGCATTTGTATCGCTCCAGTGATTTCCATATTTAAAATCGTATTAAATGCTGCTCGGCCTCTGCGCTTCAGGAAACAGGCTCGGCTGTAGAAAGGAGCGAAGCTCGTCTATTTTTTTCTTTCCCTCTTCCTCACAGTTATGGCTGAAAGATGAACCAGGAAACTCATGTAAGCAGATCTTTCTATCTGATATATCCGAGTGGCATTTCTTGTGTTTGGCTTTTAACGTCAACCTTTCAGAGTCGATCACTGAGGCTATACAACTAAACAGACGTTTAAAAAAAACAACAATCTTTGAAGAAGCAGGATCATTAATTGCAGTGCTTTTAAGATTTCGTCAGTGGAAGCGGCGTTTTGGCTCAGATCCTGCGCGTCTCCTCGTACATTAGCTTCAGAATGATGAGTCAGAGGCATCGCGGCTGATTGGAGCGAGGGAGCGTTAAGTATTCCCGCCCACCCGCTGCGGCGTACGGTGAAAGGTGGCTCTTTCTCACAATGCTGCCGGAATAAGAAGCAGAGCCTCTCCGCACAATGACGTTACTCTGATGAAAACACCGAGGTCACCTTGGGCGCAGCAGGAATGCAGGAGAGTGCTACTTTTATACGTCTGAACAACCAAAACCACATGACAAACCCCGATGTTGATTTTCAAGTCGAGTGTCTTTTTTTTCTTTCTTTTTTTTTTTAAGCCACAAGATAACGAGTTACTCAAATGACACGTGAAATGTCTCGCTGGCGATGAAACCTTAAGATTCTGATGAAAATTTTGATTTTTTTTTTTTGTCTCTGTAAAGAATCGTCATCTAAGTATCTAATCATGAGAGTTTCATCACTGAGACTGGACTGAAGGTTATGCTTCAAACCTGTTGTTTAGCAACAAACGCTGAGACGAGAAGAATAAAGTACAAGTACAAAAGAAAAACCTGGGCAGAGCAGAGAAACTGGTAAAACGAGCAGAAATCAGTAAGTAGCTACACCTGACCTGGGTGCGGTTTCAGACGGGAGATTCTTGGAATTAAAGTGTTTGGGAAAAATGCCAAGTAAATGCAAGAGGAAAACTGGATGCCCCACCTACCTGTTTTTGCAACTAAGCAACATAATCCTGAGGAATTTGTAAAAATCTGCCCAATCTCGTGTTATATTTCCCCGCAAGTCTGATTACCTACTCTAAAGCTTAATATCATTTAAGTCAAAACTGTACCAAGCTACTTGATCCCTCTGAAGAGAGACTTTACGCAGCTACAGTCCTCTAACTATCCTCTAACTATTAACGTCTCCGTTTACAATCATGAGAAAAACGTCTGGACATCTTCGACCAGCATTTTCTCTAATCACACATAAGAAGGTTACTGTTGTCTAGTGTCTTCGTTTATGCTTCATAAAGGAGTGTTTCTATGCGACATGACTGGCGATGTGAAAGTGATTCATTGTCACAGCAACGAAATGTGTCCTCTGCATTTAACCCATATGCGTGACACACGGCATGGGGGCAAGTTATTTTCCCAGCGCCCAGGGAGCAGTGCTCGGTGGGGGCGGCACACCTCGCCACCTCAGTGGTACCTTGCTTTCGATATCTTTCGACTACCAGTGCGCTTCCCTGACCATTAGGCCACCGGAGCTACGCAAACTCACCGGAGACACCGACTTCCAACTCTCCAAGCTTCCAAAATTCCGAGATCGGATGAGATGTTTTGCGCATCGGTAAACAAGAACTAAGAGGAAGTAGGACCTGACGTCGTGTGAAAGGGCACTGAAGAAACATCGCACGACACGAGCCACAGGATTGGTCCAGCGAATCGCCCGAGTTGACCGTTTGGCTTTGCCGCTATACCACGTCGTGTCTAATTTGGATATCAATGAGAATCTTTCGATTCAGAACCGTTTGCACGTGTCACGCACGTATACAGAAAAGGAACTCTCGAGCGTCGCTTTGTCTTTCACCAGTGTGAATGAAGGGCTGGAGTGGCATCTTACCATGTTGAAGTCGAGATTTTTCTCCACCCACTCGGTGGCGGCTTCGAACTCATCGTACATCTCCATGATGTACAGAGTGTCCAGAGCATCCACGATGGTCGCGCCCTTCAGGCCTCCTGCGATACAAAGAAAACAATCGTAGTCAGAAACCTGATACATCGGGGTTTGAACCGGCGCTGCTGGGTGATAACAGCTCAGAGCAACGAAGCTTTAAGATTTCAACAGAAATCCAGTTCAGAGGCCAAAGCAAAGACAAAACTCTGGAGGAAAAAAATGAAACGTTCGCTGTAGAAGACATGTTCTACAGTACATTAAGCTTTGTGCAAGGATAAACAGCAAACACGTTCACAATATCATTATTTTATTATCATTATTATCATTATTATTATTATTATTCGCATCATGCTAATATTCTTAAATAATAAGTGCTTAGACCGTGTCCATCAGTGTAGTCCTGTTCAGTAAATAGCATCCATCCTTCTTTTTGATTAAGAACATTGTTATAATTAAAACGAAATTACATGGCTATAAACAAACAGCAGAGCGGAACGGACTCATTTGACTCCTAAGTCTTTCGGCTTGATTGTAATAATAAATTGTAAAGAAACAGAGAAAATCCCTTATTAAACATTAAACGTTTTCTCTCTTTAAGTGGAGGGAAAAAAAGATAAAAGGAGCGCGGGGTAAAATGTGCACGTTGTAACGTGTCGGGATTTGTTGGCTTCAGGCTCTGACAGTGAAAGCACAGTTGATCATGTAGCTTCTAATTGATTACATTATGTACATAATCAATATCAGTCATACAGGAAGTCAACGGCAAGACCGGATTTTTAACAAATCCTTTACACGTCGACTTAATAGCTCCTTAGACTGTACACACGGCTGGAAGAAAACAACACCCTAGCAGGAAGGAAAGGGTAGGTGGAATTGTTGCAACAAGAAGAAAGGGTTTTAAAAGAGGAAACGGAGGAAGAGTACAAGAGAGATGGAGGTAGTCAAAGTGCTAATTATCCACACGGAAAAAAAAAAAGCAATAAACCACCCAAAGGGAGCTCTTTCTTTTTCTCTACCATGTTATAATTTCTCCATTAACATGGACACGTAGCTGCCACTAAAGAAGTACCGCAGGAAGGCAGGATCATCCATCCGTCCGTCCATCTAGCCACCGATGCCTCAATCCATCCGTCTACCTGTACGTCCATCTGTTTGTCTACTCATCCACCTGTACATGTCCATCCATCCAACCTACCAATGCAGCCATCAATCTACCGATCCATATATCTATCCTTCCATTCATCCATAAGTAAATCTACCCTTCCATTTCTCTATCCATTCACCAATCCATCTCCCCATCAGCACATCTGTCAATCTATAAACCTATCCATTCAGCCATCCACTCATACCTACTGTACATCTACTTATCCATCCATAACTACATCTATCCATCCACCAATCCAGCTCCCTATACATCTATGTATCTTTCCATTCATCCATAAATACATCTACTGGTCCATCCATCCATCCATCCACCAAGGCATCAATCCAACCATCTACCTGTACGTCCATCTGTTTGTCTGCTCAACCATCTGTACATTTCCATCCAACCATCAACCTACCCATGCAGCCAATCATCCATCAATCTACCGATCCATATATTTATCTTTCCATTCATCCATAAGTAAATCGACCCTTCCATTTATCTATCCATTCACCAATCCACCTACCCATCAATACACCTGTCAGTCTCTAAACCTTATCCATTCAGCCATCCATACATACATACATCTACCTATCCATCCATCCATAACTATATCTATCCATCTATCAATCCACCAATCCAGCTAACTATACATCTACGTATCTTTCCATTCATCCATAAATACATCTACTGGTCCATCCACCCATCCATCCATCTATCCATACACCAATCCATCTAATAATTTATCCATGCAACCATTAACCCATTCATCCACCATCTACCTATTCATCTATCCAGCCGTCCGTCCGTCCGCCCATCCATCCATCCACCTCTTGAAAAGATCCCTTGAAAAATCCTTATTTTCTAAGCGGATAACTATCAAACCTTCCATCTGAATATCCAGGAATTCATCAAACTGTCTATTCCACCTGTCAGCTCTACTCAATCACAACTCCCTTCCAACCTCCAGAGTCCTGGAGCAAAACTCGACACTCTACATTGGCGGCACAGCTCTCCTACTCACGGAGGTGTCAAACATCCAGCTGTAAAATCTAATGGAGCAAATAGAAGTACAGCTGTTCGAAAACATGTAGCGGGAGAGGAAAAACATGCATTCAACAGATGGTTGTGAAAGAACACAATTATAAGCTACATTAAAACACAATTAGCAGCACTACTCATCTGTACTGATTAGGTTCTTGACAGGTGGGCCACGGATCTTCTGGGCTTTAATTATGAAACCTCTGAAGCATTGCCAGTGATCCTCTGACAGTCCGGTAGCAAAAACAATAACTGTTTTGGATATTTCCACAAACGACGGCATATTTTCGCATACTAGAGGTCATGCTGCACATTTCATATGAATAGTCTTTCGTCAGCGCTCTTCCTGTTTTTCAGCCGGGGCCTACAGAAGGTGAGAGGGTCACCATGCATGCCCACTCACTGCCCATCCTTTCACAGATCTCGCGTTTCTAAGTTTGGGCACCAATTTCATTTCCGGGTGCCTGAAACTTGTCCGAATACTCAAACCAAACGGAAGATCAAATCAGTGAATCCAAAAGCCACAGTATGGCACAAACAAAAAAAAAAAACAAAAAAACAAGATTTCACAAAAAGAGTCAACCTGGAGTTTGTTCAAGGTGTAGCCTCTATTATTCAGAGGATGTGGAAAAGCCTTTGGCTGTGTAATCTGTTACTGCTGTAATCACTGCTATGTGTGCTGAGATTCCTAGCGTGTTCCTAACTATCATACACACACGTACATACATGGCTCTCACACACACGCGCATGCGTACACACGGCATTGCTGACCAGAATGAAGTGGTGCTTAACACTGAAGCGCTGGTTAGTTGTTGTTTTTTGTTTTTTTTCCTCATTGTGCTGTGTCATATATAGAATTATAGAAATACCTAAGAAAGAAGAACAATAACCAACTTCTCTTTTCGTTTTCACCAGCAGCTCGTGCATTTTCGCACAGCCGAGTAATACGGTGAGACCGTAAAAACTGATTTTGTTGATCTAGTTTTAAACCATAACCCATCTAAATGCCATAAGAAAAACAACAGCCATTTTTATCTTGATGACGGAGCACGTGTTCCCTAACACTGTTTATGCTCGGCATTTTCCAAGAAGCTGTCTTCCGCCATTCCTGAACCTATAACTTAATGACAACCGTCACTACAAATCCGGTTTGTTTGGTTGAAGGACAGTGTTGAAGAAGAGGAAAACTTCTAGGAGATTGCCTTCATGGCCATGAACTCATTGGGGGAATTTTGGGGAAAGTTTGGTGGTAAAAAAAAAAAACTGGGCAATTCCAAGCTTCAGTGCGTCGCCCAGGTTCAAGAATTCGGTTGCTCTGAAACCTAATTAGCTAGATTTCAAAAATAACGCGATAAAATATAGCTAGGTCCATTAATATGAAAATTAGAGCAACAAAACCGAAGAGTTTCCTGGTAGTGTTTCTGATACAGAGGTTTAATGTTTACATGATCGACCAATATATTAACCCTTCAGCCACTGATGCAAATTAATCCGACTTGTAAAATTCGCTCTACTCTTAAACGGATCGCGTCGCGGCAGACGTGTGTGTTGCGGCAAGCGATGGGATTCAGAAGCTACGGTTCCAGTATTGACGTGTGTCACAAAACCCCAAATGAATACTTTTTGTCTATCAAGTTTTTCTGGTTGTTGAACCTATTTGCTTTCCAGGAAACTACACAACACGTAGTCGTAAGCGGAGTAGTCACTGGTGACTGATCGGCAAACAATAAGCCAGAAGCCACAACAAGGCGTGTCGTGTCTTCTGTCACACTCCAACAGAAAGACATACTGTACAAGTCTTAATGAGAAACAAAGCGGAGAAACAGTACTAATGCTAAGCCACACAGAATAAAGGATGTTCACTCTGAGCAACACAAGCTGAGATGCAAAGGAAGTAAATGAAAAGGTTTTCGTCTGGCAGTAGCCAAGTTTGTTTTGTTGGGTTTTTTTTTTTAATTTACTGCTTCAAACGATCATTTTAATCAAGGCTTTTGTTCAAGTGAAATTAGCTGATATAAAAGTAAAATCGAGTGTGATCAAAGGCAGCTAAACTTTCACCAGACTAATTAATAAGAGTCCTGTTTTTTTTTTTCCCCCCAATGTGTCGTTTTCCCACATTTTACATAACCCTTGTTTACAAGTTACATCCTCCTAAAAAAAAAGTAATTTCCCTACGCCAGATGTGATTTGTAATTTGCTGTACCGTGTGACAGCACACGGCACTATGGGAATGAATTCCAGTGGTACGCGCGTGCACCAAATGGTGTTTTGGTCCTGTGAACCAAAACGTGAACCCGATCAACGTGTCGAACAGAAGCTCGGCCCGTGACCCTTCAGCACCTGTTTCAAGAAGGTCTAACTTATTACAGGGTTTAAAAACACCCTTTTAAACGTTGTGTGATGCATCCTGAATACAGAAGGCATCCCTTACCTGCAAATAAAAGGCATGCAAATTCACGGTAGTCAAAGAGTTTATATGCAAATCCGAGGAGAAAAGCAAACAAGCAAGCAGGTATCATCTGACCACCTACAGAGAGGTCAGCTGTAGCCCTGAGGTTTTCGATAGTCTCTTTTCTTCTCTTATTTGTAGAACTAATGTCCATATTGCATATCTTCTTTCTGCAATTTTTTATAATTTTTTTGTTTAAACAAGAATTTCAGTCCTGATCACTCACAACTGATTTAATTCATTTAAGTAATCCAAAGCAATTTATAGCAGAAATAAAAAGCAGGAGCTTTAAGGGATCCGGGAGAAATTGACAAAATGCTGAAAGTTACAGAGATCAATCGATCAAATTAAGTAGGGGGAAAAAAAATTTAAAAATCATCCTCCTTCGTGACACGCCAGGAAATATGTTGAAAATGCGATTAAAGAAACGATTTTAAGCCTCGGATAGGAAGTATACCGCGTCCAACCTACACGCCGGACATATCGCCATCGGACTTCCACTTGTTCAGTGCAACATACGCTCTCTGGACGACGGTTCAACAAAAGTCGAGGATAAACAAAATTGCACAGATGAATTCATTCCCTCAAAACACAAACGACACACACTGCCAGAAAGCCACAGAGTCTAACAGTGACTAAAGAACGACTATCCATTATTTTAGAAAATCATGAATAAAGTTTGTTCAAAAAGACCACAAACTTATGCACCACCTTAATACATTTCATTATCTAGCAATAGCCAGGGCTTTGAGTTCTATTTCTATTTAGAGTTCTACTCAATTGAGTTCTTTTTCATTCTGCCGTCTCTGGTACTCGAGTCGAACCTTTTTTCTCTACAGAAACACCGATAGTAGAAAACGCCAACGCTAGCACACTTCCTCGCGGTTTGTTTAGTCGGCTTGCTCACAAAACCCACGCCTTTCAATATAGGTCACACCTGTAAACATTTTTCCGTCGCCGAATACCGAACGAGGAAAAAAATAATGCTCATAGAAATGTAAAGCAGTTCCAGGGAAATGGACACAGTGAACAGTTGACTCAGTGATGAAATGATTTGCCTACCGCACTACCAGATCAGTCTGCACCCCAGACGGTGCCCATCTCAGCCAGAGCGGCGTGACAGATGGCAGCCCGTTTTAACTTTCTGAGAGACAGACATCATACAGAGAATCTTCTAGAAGCTGGTGCATCACTACGCCAAATATCTGACTGAAAGGAGTGCCAGTGTCTGTATCAGCAAGACGGAGCGTTTATTTCAGGCTGACATATTCTTGGTGGACTCGAGGAGACGTATTCCTAGCGGTACCGTGCAGTCGGCTTCTCCACTGACAGGACCACCATGTAATGTACCATACGGATAGATTTATGATCAGTCACTGTAGGGTGGTTACGGTATTACAGTACCACCGAAATATCTACCACGTCTGCGTTAGACTTCAGGTCTTGAAAGGACGTTCTGATGAAATCAGTCCAGCAGCAAACCACTTTTTTCTTTTCTTTTTTTTTTTTTTACAAGTTTGGTGCTTTCAATCACACAGCAGGACAATGAAGGAAAGAAAAAAAGCTCTTTGTCTCTGTTTTTTTTCTTTTTTTCCCCCAGATCAGCTCTTTATGTGCTGGGTCAGTGGAAAAAGGCTGAAATGGGTCAAACGTGGTTCAAAAACTCTCCCGTTTCCTGTTCATCCTCCGCTTTCCCTTAGACCCGCGTTCCTCATGCCAGCGGCACGGTTTCCTCCAAAAATGATTAGGCCAGCAGTTTAAACTGAGATGCTCTCAAACTGGCAGGAACCGCTAGTAAGCACTCGGCTCGGAGCAGGCAGGCATCGAGATGCGAGATCAAAAAGCCGTGTTGAGGGGAGAAGACGCTGGGCCTCGGTTATCCACCTTATACGTAGGAAAATTTGCATGTTTTTATATTGCAACCTGAACTCAGAAAATTCCCAACAGAGGTGCAAATGTTTCTCTAGCAAATTTCTTTACTCATCCGGTATAAAGTGCATGGCTCGGCGGATTTAATAACATTTAGTGATGACCACAAAAGCTCCAGGAAGTCCTGAAAACACCGAAGCACTGCAAAAAAACAATTCCGTCTTGCACCGAATCATCCTGTAATACGGAACACTTCGAAAAATACTTTTGTCCCGTAAGCGTAATTATCCAGTCCAAATCATTGGATTTGGACTGGATGATGCGGTCTCAGGTTTAACAAAATGTTCGTAATAAATTGTGTGCCTGATTGAAAGAAGGGATTTAAACTTGATAGCGGGATCCGCGTATAAAATCGCAATAACCCGTCTCCTTTAACATGATTTGAAGCACTTGTGTAACTGCACTTTTTATCGTGTAATTTACGAGTGAATCTGCTCGTTTGTTAGATGAGGTCCCGACACCCACCTGTGAATCCCTTCAGTACGGAAAATTGTACCAAAGCAGCTTTCTGGACAACGGATTTAGCTTTTGATGGTAACGAGAGGACACTGGTTGAGAGAACGTCATCGTTGGGATCCTGCAGGGAAGGATCTAATGATTGCGTAAACTACTGTCTCTCCTTTTCATCAGGGAAAAAAAACAAAAAAACAAAAAAACAACAACGACGCATGGCTAAAAATAAGCGAACGCAGCAGTCGTTGGAATTCTCTCATGAAGGCTCACTTCAAACTTCTCTAAGCTGCCTGAAGACCTCAAACTGAATCGCAAATGCCCTTTAAATAAATTAGGATCATATTTAGGGCTTTCGGGAAGGGATGAGCTTTTATGGTTAATAACCAAACGCGTCTCCACGAACACAGTTCATGCGTTTACCCCCTGCCAAGCCTGATAAGTCCACTCGCTTACTGCTCCCCTACCAGCATACTTGTGTTGCCTCATTATTGCAAGCACATGGCCCAGAAGCCGTGGCACAGTTCAACGGCACCTTTACTGAATGAGCCGGCACGAGTTTGCAGCTCGTGTCCTTCTCCTCTTTCAAACACCTGATCAATTTTTCACTACGCTGCAACTCGAGACCTTACAAAACACCTTCATCCAACTTTAGACACAAAGGCTCGTAAGTTCAAACAAAAACTCCAAACTCAACACCAAACGTTTATATTGATATGCGTTGGATTAGTCATTCTGGTGCTCACACTATATGGACAAAAGGTTGTGACCATGACCGGACCATGACACCAGTACGTGGTTCTTCTAAAAACTGTTGCTACGAAGTAGGAGGCACGCTATTGTTTAGGATGTTCTTGTATTTCTGTATCATTATAATTTCCCTTCACTGGGACTAAGAGGCCCAAACCTGTTCCAGCATGACAATGCACTTTGGCGACAATGGGGCGAGCTCAATGAAGACATGGTACACCGAGTGAGGTTGGTGTGAAAGAACTTGAGTGGTTCTACACAGAGCCCTGAATTCAACCCCACTGAAACACTTTTGTGATGAACTGAAACGCTGACTGAACCCAACATCAGCGCCTGACCCTCACTAACGCTCACGTGATGGATGGACACAAATTCCCACAGACACGCTACAAAATCTACGCTAGTGGAACGCCTTCCCAGAAAAACGGAGCTTATTATAACAGCAAAGGGACTCAATCTGAACTGGCATGTTTAACAAAAAAACATATGAGAGTTATGGTCAGGTGTCCACAAACGGTTGTCCATATGATGTATTTGTTGGTAAACGCTGTACTTTCATGTCACCTATAAGTCAATATTCGTCTGCTGTTCTGGGACGTTGCTAGTGCAGATACAATGGCACTTAATATTAGATCAAATTCTACGTGATAAAGTTTAGACTTCTAAAAACAAGACCAAACAGCCTCGGTTCTCATTTCTAATTCAACAGCAACGTTCAACTACATGTTACTCAGAGATCCGGCACAGACGTGGTGTCGACATGTCCAAGTGCTTCGGTTTGTGTTGGACAGGAGCTAGAAACACACACTTAATCGCAATGCAATTCGAGGTGCACCGCACCAGCAGTCCCAAAGGAACCTCCAAAGGAACAATCCAGAGGGCCGTTTATTTACGCCTTTTCATTAACTGTACAGAGTGACGCAGTGGCGGTCCTACTTACACCCCTTACCGCTACCCTGGTTACAGATTGGCAACAACATGACTTTCACGGGTACTTCAGAACAGATGTGCCGATAATTGCTGACACAATGTAATACGGTGCGGTTATGGAGGACAGGTTGACGTATACTCCCTCGGTACTTTAGTGCTTTTCTGTCGAGCACATTGCTTAATTTGTCCTGCATTCTCATAGACCTGTTCACGAGTTAGAAAAATCCGGCAAACACCATGACCTTTCAGATGGGGAGATTCAGCAGCAATATTTTTGCCTTTACACTGCCGTGCATAAATAGGCAGAATACGTAACCTGCTAACCCAGGGTTGCCCCAACTTTGGTAGAATTAATTTCCATGACTTTTTTTAAAACGTTTCCAGTACCTTAAGAAAATTTTCCAAAACCGTGAGCAAGCAAACGAGCGGGGGTTAGGGGGGTGGAAGCGGAGTTAGCGCGGTGAGCGGGCGAATGGGCGGGGCAAAGTGCAGTTAGCGCATTGCGGAGCGAAGCGGAAAACGGGAAACAAAAATAAAATTTCCAAAACTTTTCCTCTCTGTCCAAGAATTCAAAAACTTTTCCAGGGCCTGGAAAAATTATTTCTAAATTCCACAACTTAATAATCTAAAAAAAAATAATATAATCTAAATAAAATAATCTAATCTAATAATATCTAATAATCTAATAATAATAATAATAATAAT
>JAOVYU010000040.1:9500676-9514915 GCA_025674565.1 Synodontis membranacea | reverse complement strand
CCCCCCCCCCCGTCAACAATATTTCCGCTGACCGCACCCCCCCCGTCAACAATTTCTCCGGAATACTTTTTACTTCTGTACTTTATGCTTTGGAGCCTGTACTTTCCACTTTCACTTGAGTAAAAAGTTGAGGCAATACTTCAAATTTTACTAGAGTATTTTTAAAACAGGGTATCTATACTTTTACTTGAGTAAAGAATGTGTGTACTTTTGACACCTCTGATTATAACTAGTCCTTTTAATGGTGTGTAAATTTTGTGGATGGAATTCAAACATCAACAAAGGATGGCAGTTTTACATGGCATTATCTTTGATAAATTTTTAGAATCAGTCAGGGTGGCATAAACTTGAATACTCCCTCTAATCAAGGCCTGTTTGCCTGAATTTATGCTGGAGTACCACTTACTTTTGTACTGCTCTTTGTCCCTAGAAAAGTTCTAGAGATCTGGTTTTGACCTACTATGCCTGTCTGAAATAATTTGTTAACTATGTTGATGTTGTCTAACTATGTTTTGGCTGCTGGAGTTGGTGCCATGACCTAGATGGGTCATTAATGCCTCTCTGGTGAGTTGGTGGGGTGTCTTTAGGTTTCCTGTAGGGTACTCAAAGCGTTTATCAACGATCATGAACACTAATTCTTGTGTTATTCTGTCAGGAAACAATCAGATGCTTATTAGTTTTTTCAGCAACCGTTCCACCATCTGGCACTGTGGGTACTGACAATAATATAGATGAATGAATGAAACATCAACATATGGTTTGTGTTGTGGTGGGGTAGTGCCCAGGATGGGATAAAGCACAAATACCAACCTGTTGATCCCTAAGGGCCAGGAATAGCTGGAACCAAAATGCATGAGCAGGGAAAATGAGACAATATTTATATCTCTGAGGTAGGATTTGAAACAGGATCATCATCACACATCTTAATGGCAATATTCTGCAGTGTTAATTACTTGGATATGAGCATGCAAGTGGCAGTACTTGTGTACAGCAGTGACTGGAGATGAGGGGAATTCTAGTGGCAAGCAGGCTGCAAGGAACCTGAATGCCTTTTGCCAATGGAGAGTGAGATTTTTCTCCTCCTATTCTCACTTCTCCACATTATGTGTCTCCCACAGTGTGGCACACAGATATGGTGAATCTGTGCTGATTGTGCCCTGTGACCGTTGCTTGGCAACCGAGTCCATATCAGGACCCTGAGGTGGCCACGGTTCTGCCTGGGAGGTTTCTTGCGATGTTACAGTAACCCCCCCACCACCACTTCCAAGGGCTGTGGCATAATCACTGCAGAATTACCTAATAAAATCTGAGACTGAGCTATGACGAGCCGGGACCCAGGAGCATTCCTCCGGCCAGTAACCCTCCCAGTCCCCCAGGTACAGTTGGGAGTACCTGATGCACCTTACCATGTTTTGATGCCCCATTGATGATGCACAGGGTGAGGGACAGCAGCACAGAATCACTAAGGGACAGCAGAGAACTCTGTATTAGCCACAAACATGAAATACATGAAAGGTGGGATTGATTTTCATGGTATGGGGAAGATCCAAGCATTAGGCCACTTGACAATGATATCCCAATGACAAACCAATTGCTCCACCGCAGGAACTACCACCTCCTCCTCCTGTTCTGCAAACATGGTCGGGGATACCCAAACTGACATTTGAAAGGCGGCATGCCCAGAGAGGAGTGCCGGAAGGTATTGTGGGCATACTCCACCCAGCCCATTATTGCAACCAAGATGAGAGGCTGGCAAACACTAAGCATGTGAGAAAGAGCTCCAAGTCCTGGTTGACTCTCTCAGTCTGGCCATTGTATTTGGGGTTAAACCCAGAGAAAATGCTGGCCTTGGCCCCTAAAAGATGGCAAAAGGCCATACAGAACTGACTGGAAAACTGGGTCCCCCTGTCTAATTCTATGTACTTAGGGAAACTGTGTACTCGGGCCACATGCTGCAGGAGAAGCTCCTGCAGTCCCCTTAGCTGGAATGAATTTGCAGGCTTTAGAAATTTGATCAATGCACACCATTGTAACTGACTTTCCCATTTGGCCCATAATAAATTTCACTGAAATGTGGAACCAGGGTTGTCCATGTGGATTTGTATGTGGTTCTTTATTCTGGGAACAGGCCAGACAGGTCACCACATAGTCCCAGATGTCCCTTTCCATTCCCGGCCACCAGAAGCACCGATTGAACAACTACAGTATCCTAATGGCCCCCAGATATGCTGAAAACATGGATGTCTCACTGCTTTGAGAGAGCATCTGTAGGACAGATGATTAAGTGAAGTGAAAGTGAAAGTGATTATTTGTCAGTATTGACACACCACAGCACACAGTGCACAACAACAAAATGTGTCCTCTGCATTTGACCCATATGTGAGTGACACAAGCAGGGGGCAGCTATTTTTTCCAGCAGCCGGGGAGCGGCACCTTGCTCAGGGTACCTCAGTGGTACCTGCTGGCTGGGGGATTCAAACCTGCAATCTTTCAGTTATAGGGCCACTTTCCTAACCTTTTGGTCACCATCTGCCCCAAAGAACAATGACTCCCTGGCCGGCTGAGGGTTCAGGCATTTGGCTTGCTAAATTTAAGCTAGATTCTTGTGATCTGTCCAGATGATGACCTAATGGTTTCAAAAGGATGGACTGAGCTGGGACTGGGCCTCTCCAAGATGCCTCAACCTTCATTGAGGGTCCATGATAAGACTTCCTGGCATATAGCTGGTACTCTTGAAGCAGCTAGAGAATTCGCCACATGTGAACTACTTGTTCCTTTAGGGAGTTGCGGATTATCAAGATTTTTTCCAGATAGATGAAGACATACTGGTAGAGGGCCTGCTGCAGCACCTTGTTAATAAACCACTTCAAGACCATGGAGCATTCACTAGGCCAAAAGGCATGACCAGGTACTTGTAGTGCCCTGCTGGCTTGATGAATGAAGTCTTCCACTTATCCTCTGCCATGATATGGATTACATAGGAAGCACTGCACATATCCAATTACATAAAGATCTTGGCCCTCTGCAGGCACTCAGATGCTGACTGGGTTATTGGTCTTATTGTGTAATGCTGTTCAGACCATGATAATAAATGCAGGGGCACAGGTCCTCCCCAACCTTTTTCTTACAAAGAAAAATGCCTGCCCCTGCAGGTGTCCTGGGTGGATGAATGAACCCCATCACCAACACCTCTTTAATATACTCCTTCATAACCTAATGCTCGGGAGGAGACAGTGAGAACAGTCTGCCCCAAGGTGGAGTTACCCCTGGGAGCAGGTTAATGGCACAATCAAAGGGCCTGTGGGGAAGCAAGAACTGTGCCTTTCTTTTGGAGAAGGCCTATTGGAGATCACTAAATTTGAAGGGACCTGGGAGAGGTATTTTGAGTCAGACGAGGGCAAGACAGGAACCTGTACGTCCTTGAAGCAGCTCTGGCAGCAAACTTGAACCACGGATTCCTCAGCACCAACTGCAGCTCTGGGGCCTGAGTAACATTAATTGATAATCTTTCAGTGTAAGAAACCAGTTTGATGTTGTATGCAGAAGCCTTTTATTTTAGACAAATGAGAACTCATTTACTAGCAGTTATTTTACATCTGTTTATACTGATCATCCTTTCTACACACTGACAGGTCGGCTTGATTTATAATCCCACTGTCTGGTGTCACTCAGAAGAAGATGAGATCCTTTGTTTTCAGATAAATGTCTTGTCATTTCTACTTTCTGCACAATCCTGATTCATTTCAAACTACATTTATTGCATTTACTTGCGCAGTTGATAGAACAATAGTACAGTGGATTATCAGTGACATCCTGACTTCCATTTTCCTTTTAAATAAGCTTGGATAAGAAAATACAAAGATGAAAGTTGAGGTAATGAGCATGCCAATTTAAAATACTCAGACATCAGTAGGGTTTTTTTTTTTGTCCTTATTCCAGAGAGTACTGACATTTTCACCAAGTCACCCCATGCAACATTTCTGAGCCAACATTAAAGTCTGATAGAAGTGTCTGAGCTTAAATGCAAAGACAGGGACACAAAAAAGGCTGTCTGATCTTTTGAGACAAATATAAAAGAGGTGTCTGAGCTTTTGAGTCGAATATAGAGGCGTCTAATTTCCCTCTGGTACTGTACACTATGCGCAGCTGGAAATTAAACTATCATCACCAGCACCATGTTTACCTCTTCATATTACAGCCTGGCTTCAGTCCACTTTATCTGCAATTGACATCAAAGGAGTAATGTTTTTTAAGATATTCCTTTTTTACCAAAAAAATGCTACAATGCATTTTTTCTCAGGTTAGGAAACCTGAAACTAATCTTAAGAGCAAGGAATTATGTAATGCTGAGATATAAACAATTTTCCTTATCTTACCACAAGCTTTTTATGTAAAACGGTAAATATGTAAAATGTTATGTTAGGTCCAACCATGTTGGGCTACCCTTACCTGAATTTGAAAGTGAAGATTGAACTTTAAGCCAACTATAACCCAATTCTTTATGCCTTTTCATGCAATTTTAGTTTTGCCAGTAGTTACTTTATGTTCACACACGTAGGTGTCAAAATTCAACTATGAGATGGAATTGCAATTTCAGTGAAACTCACCATGCAAAATTTTTTTAACTAACTATTTTTCTAAGCTTAATTTTAAAAGAAAAATCTTTTAAAGCTTTTTTTTTTTTTTTAATTCTCTAAAAACAAAAAGATACTATGAGGTAGAGTGACAAATCCAAGGGTTTTACTCGATTATTCCTCTGACCAATCTTTCTACAGTTTCCCACTCACAGCTTTAGCTCCTCCTCAAAATTAGTTCCCATTTACTAACTGGAAGAAAAACTCAAAACCATGGTTTCATCTTATCTTATCATATACAACCTCTCCTTAAAGCACTCCTCCAAGTGGTTCATTGCTTGTTTAGTGTGGTGCATTCTACAGTAGAGCCCAGGACCGGACAAAACTCAGGAGGCAGATACTGTAAGTGGTGTAGATAATGGATGGATAGATGGATTAATGGATGGATGTATGAATCCCATAACTGGCATCCTGTTGTGCAGCAGTAATCCATGGCCAAAAATGTTCCCCATATTCCTGCTTCTCGAAAAGTTTTACCATCTAGCCTAAAGCAAGGGCAAATGCCATCCTAATGTGAATTACACTGCAGGAGATGAGCTGGATCTGGTTGATAATTAAATTTAAAACCCAACATTGCCCCATTCCAGGTGGTGAGTGAGTGCAGAGATTGAAAGGCCATCTGTCTATGGGGCACCTCACCTCATACACATCTCAGTCTCTGTCTCTTTCGGCACAGGGCTAAAAACCAAGCACTCTGACCCTGAGGCACACTGCACAATTCCATTCAACCCAATTCAGATGTCATTACTCATTTATTCCTCTCCCTGCCTTAGTAAAGGCTCCTTATGCATACTACATTTAACTGACAACTTTCAAGTTCACAGATCTGGCATTGCAGATTGATTTCTGTCCCTGAACATATGCATGGAAGACTATCTTGAGTCTTTAAATTTGTAAATTCTTACTTATGCTTGCACTAGCAGGAAAACAATTCATTCAAAGTTTGCCTCTTGTGTCGTGTCATACTGACCTACTCATTGTCAAGAATTTCTCTTTTTTTCATTACGATTAGAAATCGTAGCAGCAAAAGTGCCTTGTACATTTTTAAGCACAATTTGAATAACGTGTTAATCAGTGTTAAAACTGATTGTTTGATTTATGTTATGTTCTAGTCTTCATTGAGTCATTAATATATTAGCAACGCTAGCTATATAGACTCACCAAAGTCAGCGATTATCTCGGCTACTTCTCCTTTCCGAGCTTTATCTCTGTTCGCAATGTCTCTATACATGTTTAACAGAAAAATGATCAAAGATGGGGCAGAGTCACGTATAGCAGATTTTCCAATAATCGCACACTCCAAAGTGCTTTACTGTGAATGATTCATTTATATCTAATGCTGTAGAATAACAATGGAACAAGTTGTCTTCCTGTTGTCACTTATGCTACACCAGCTCTAAACACTCATTAAAAAAATGTTACCGAGAACTCGCAAAGCCCTTTCCTATGTACACAATCGTCTCCCCACAAAACACATTAGCGTATAGTTTTTAATTAGTTAATATGGAGCATCTGTCAAGCAAGTCCCTTATAATTCTCATTATAGTTACAATTACATATTAGACCAAGCACCTGCGATTGGATTTAATAAGAATACAATACACATGCCTTCTGCTGAAAACAGATCAAATCAAATATGTAAAGCTCTCAAGAGTGTGTTTTCAGCTAAAGCCGGTTAAGTGTGTCAGGATTAAGTAAGAGCTCTGGATTCCATCCCTAGTGTGACCTTGTGTCTAAAAGGCGTCTTTTGAATTCAGAATAAGACTAAACATCCAGTATTGGATTTATTCTGAAATGAAATCACTGATTTTAATTAAAAGTAAAGAATGTGCATCAAGGCATGCAGTCCCACAGTGTACTCAGATGCCATTAAAAAAAAAAAAAAAATCCTAATGGAATACATTATTTTCTTCATTTGCAAGCTACTTCTATGGAGAAGTGGCATGTGCCGCTCGCGAGACGTTCAACTAGTGTCTCAGCTACACTAATCCACAAGTGGTGTGAGCTGAATACACACAGAGCAATAACACCAGCAAGCTCACCGCCTCTCCATTTGATTTCCCAAGAAATGGGAGAAATGGAAGAGGGGGGAAAAAAACACTGCTAAATGATACCGCAGCTGGCATCTCAGAGGATCGCCAGCTCCGTGCTGTGTTCATTGCGATTCAGTGATTGTTCGGTATAAAGAAAGCACCAGAGGGGTAAACAGAGTCATAGTGTGTATAGGCTACTCATCTCCAGGCCCTTGCAAATACATGCTGCATGTCCCTGGGAGACCGCCTCTTTGCTTGCACATATGTCAAAACATATTAATATTCTAAAAAAAAAATGTAATATCTCTATCTTTTCCCTTGTATCAAATGAAACCTAAATATTGCAGCTAAAGCACAATGACTCATACGTCATGCTCGTTGTTGTGTTCCACCAGGGAAGGTCCAAGCTGCATTTCATCAACTGTGATTAACTCTATCTAATAATTTCAAGCCAAGGAGGAGGAGGAGGAGGAGGAAGAGGAGGACAAGGAGGAGGAGGAGGAATAACCAAAGAGTATAGAAATAAGTGCATTGTATACATGCTAATAAGCTCTTGAGGTATTAATGCGTCTGCAAGCCTGACATATCTCATCTCTTGCAAAACCATTTCTCATGTGTGGCAGGTGTTTGAAATGAAACCTGGGATATCTTATTTTAAAAGCTATCGAGCCCTTGGAGTCTTATCGGCAGCAAATTAAGCTTTAAGCAGGAGAGATCATTGTTACCTGGCCTTGAGGATCCTTCTCAACGTCTGAAAAAAAGCGTCACGTAAAAAAATCCCTGAACCTGTTTTTACTCTAGCAATTGACAAATCAGCAAGTGACAATCATTTTCTTTTTTTAACGTACTTATGCAACATAAAGCCACAATTTCCGTGACAGTGACAGCAACATGGCGATGTTAGCACTGCAATTATCTCAATTCTTTGTAAATTACATCGCACGATAAAGCAACAGAAGGGCTTGAGTGATTGAGTGATTCCTCGGACCAATCCTATGGTGCTTGTGAGCCAACATTTCTTTACTTCCCCTCTCATAACTTTAATTTCTACTTTTAATTAATTCCAATTTACTGTTTTTATGTGAAAGAATACACGAAAAACTTAAAACCGTGGTTTCATCTTCAGCTCGTCATATGATCGCTCGTTAAACGTGCATAGCGGCAAAGTAAAACGAGATGTTACGTCTTCAAGATGTAAACGACAAGCAATGCGGGAAGCAAAAGAAAAAGAAAACAAAGGAAGACAATGAAGAAGAAAAAAGAGGATTGAGTGTTTGCCGGTGCTGGGTAACAAGTTGGAGAACCCACATTTTGAAAAACAGAGGATGGTACTTATTAATTAGCATGGAAAAAGCAAGGGCGGGGCATTTAGTTGGTTGAATCCTACTTAATGAACCTTTAAACAAAGTAGCATTATTTCAATATATTTAGTCATGCAGCCATACCGCCCTGAGAATCTCGTCTGTTCTCGGAAGCTAAGCAGGGTCGGGCCTGGTGAGTACTTGGATGGGATGACGGCTGGGGAATACCGGGTGCTGTAAAAGACCCAGCCACAAGGGGGTGCACACTCTAGTGTATTCCTGCATGCCGGTCCCAAGCCCGGATAAATGGGGAGGATTGCATCAGGAAGGGCATCCGGCATAAAAAGCTCTGCCAAATCGAACATTCGGACAAAAAGATCCGTTGTGGCGACCCCTAACGGGAGCAGCCGAAAGAGGAAAAAAAAAATTCAATATATTTCATAGCATGAGCTGACAATTAGAAAGAGTTTCAACCACCATTCAAAAATCTGGACCAGACTAGAGCTAATCAGAAGGCCTTGTTTATAATTATGATGCTGTAACAACTGAATTTAAAAATATAAAACAGAATTGTCAAGAAGCTTTGCATTTTCCATTCAGCTCTCGGTTCTTTCCAAGGCATTGTAATGTGGATACCAAACAAGAATAACAACACATCCTCGACTCACCTCCGAATCCGAATCAGTCAGTGTAAAGCCTTGTAATAATTACTCACCTGCTTCCGCTCCTCAAATTTAATGTAGTGCATGGCCTTAGGTGACCGAGTTGCTAAGAGATTAATTAGTTTGCATGGTGTGATGTGCTGGTGGACTCTGACACTTCAGGAAAGGAGTGTATGAGATAATTATCGATCGCTAGCACACACTGCGTGATTTAACCAGATAGAGAAGTAGCTTTGGGGATATAGGCAGCTGAAATGTGGAAGGAGATGGGGTGGGGTAACAGAACTGAAAGCAGATGGTTATTTTCACCAGTTGATTTGATTCTTTTGCCAGTGATAGCATCCATTGTTAAATGACAAGACTGAATGGAGCATGACTATTATGTTATTGTGCCAAAACTCTTCACTGCTGCTATTCTATTCCTTAGAAACTAGAGAAAATGTCTCTCTCACACAGTGGAGAAAATCATCACTTTTCTGTCTTCTCAAACAGCAAATTGGACCAGATGGCTATGAGGGTTTGTGAATCATTTCAAGGGGCTTCACCAAGCTACTGAATATCGGGGCTGTGAATTTTAGAGCCAGTGGTGGCTGTCTAGATGCAACAAGAAGCAGTGATAGTGCATTTCAACACACACACACACACACACACACACACACACACACACACACACACACACGTGCGCTTAACGCCAGCATGTAAGATCTCTCGAGCTGAGTTCGATCGATGCGGTACAGACCCAGACAATCCTTCAACAAAGGGATGACGGATGTGGAAGTAAACAAGTTTGCTCATGTGTCGAAACATGGATTTGAGTTGTGGTATGTGTAATGAAAATGGCACGCCGCCGCACTGCAACAGGGATTCATTGCAGTGTAGCTGTCATGGGGTTTCTAGGGGTGAGTCACCTCATAAAGCTCGCCTTCAGTATTATGAGCTTGCATTACTTGGGGAAACAAACCTTCAGCTCACATTATTCAATGTCCGAGTCCCTTCCAACTCGGGTGTTTTGTTTTTCTTGAAATTCCTGCTGAGACGGTGGCGATCTGCAACACTGCGCACAATTCAAATTTTCGCCAATATGCAGTGTGTTATGCTTCGTATTCCAGGTATGAAACATGATTTGGAGTGCTGTCGAATGGAAAAAAATCAATGGCAGGTTGGTGTGATTTGGCTCAACGTGAAGCAGAACCACAAAGTTAATTATTTTCTTACAAACCGCATGTCCCGAAGTCCTCGTACACCAAAGCAATTTGCTTACAATTTTTCATTTCTTAAAGATTGACATGCACTTTCTATCCATTTATAGTCACATTTAATATTGTGGAACGTCTGTAAAACAAATGAATTTTGTGGAATGCCTTACAATTACAGCAGGTGTAAGAAGGCATTGCATCACCAGACTCTTTCTTTAAAAATACACAGTTTGTCATGTTACTGGGGAGACCCTCCTTCCAGAAGACTTTGCTGCATCTGAAAAAACACTGACACTGGAGACTCCTTTCTGCTCCTTTCTGAAACAAACCTCTCCTCGCAATAAACAAACAAATAAATAAATAAATCATCGCCATAAAAAACAATTGTTTTAATTCAGTTTGTGTGGAGGGTGCACCACAGAATACCGTACGGAAGTTGTTATAAAGCAAGAACGTATTAGAGTGACCACATTCATTTACAGACATATGATTTAAATCACAGCTGGAACATCTGTTTCGAACCGCTGTTACAGAGAACGAATCACCAGCTGGAAATGAGAATTCAACAGCACAGTGGTATTAATACAGTATGTGCATTTTAACCCTCACTTGGGGAACTACTGCTGAATGTGCGAGCATGGAAGAATGTTCTTGCATGGTGGTGAATGCTGGTGTGATAACGCTCTGTATTAATTCACTCTTCCTTATTGAGTTACTACTAAAGTTGGATTCAGATATCAGGTTTGGACACTGAGTATCATGTGATAAGTAGAATTCTCCAATTCTATAATCAATACCATTTACAGTATACACCCAGACACTGAAGATGGCATTGGGCTGATGTCGATATGAGTGTTCCTGCTACAATGGCTTAAATACTTAAATTATGAAGTCTTGTGGTGTCTCCTGGTGTCATGCAAATGATGATGACTTCAATTATGAGTCTGGTTCCTCTCAAGGTTTCTTCCTCATGTCGTCCCGTTTAAGTATTTAGAGCTGGAATATTAAGTTAATGATAAGTGTAGAACTGGATATACATCTGTGCAGCTGCTTCGTGACATCGTCTGTTGTTAAAGACGCTACACAAAAAAAATGAAACTAAATTGATCCTCAGTGCTATACAGTAACTATAGCAACCACTGTTAAATCCCGCCACCTGCTGCACTACACACATCAGCTGAGGCGCGGTATTTTTACTAGCGGGATTAATTCGATGAATGACGATCCTTTCAGAGTCAGATTACAAAGTATTTTTGTTCCCTTACTCAATTATCAGTATTTTTATTTATTATAGCTTTAAAAATTTGCTCTGCTTTTATTTTTATAAATGCGATCAAAAAATGTCCGAGAACGTTCCTGTTCAGGAGGAGCAAGCAGTAACTTTCAGTTTGCCACGTGATGTTGCGCCGTCAATATCGAGACCTGTGTTACATGCATTTTTTTTGCAACAACACGCATTTGCTATTTTACACAGCGAGCAAACATCGAATTCTTTGTACAGTATAACAAGCTTCATTCATTCAACAAACCTCCTTCAGACACTCGTGGCTCTGCCCGGATCTCAGCGTGTCTGGCTGAGATCTCATCTTGGATGACAGCACATCAGTTGAAACTCAATCCGAGCAAAACTGAACTGCTGTTCATCCCTTCTGATTCATCCCTATACCAAGATGTTGTGATCTCCATAGACAACTCTCAGATCTCTCGCTTAGTCAATGCACGCAATCTTGGGGTTACCGTGGATGATCACCTGTCCTTTTCCTCCCATATTGCTAATCTTCCTCGCTCATGCCGATTTCTCCTCTTCAACATTAGAAGCATTTCTCTCCACACAGGCCAATCAGTTACTTGTTCAATCTCTAGACTCGACTACTGTAACTCACTCCTAGCAGGTCTGCCTCTGAGTGCCATTCGACCGCTACAACTAATCCAGAATGCAGCTGCACGACTCGTTAACAACCTTCCCAGGTTCTCCCACACCACCCCATTGCTGTGCTCCCTCCACTGTCTTCCTGTAGCTGCCCCATCAGATTCAAAACACTGACGCTTGCCTTCACAGCCAAAAATGGACCAGTACCCTCCTACCTCAAAGCACTTACCACACCACGCGTTGCACCACGCTCCCTCTGCTCCTCCAGCACTGCTCGACTGGTCCCTCCGTCTCTCAAGGGACAAGGAAGACATGCACCTACAGTACAGTAAGTGGTGGAATGAACTTCTCCTAGATGTCCGAGCAGCAGAGTCGCTGGCTGTCTTCAAACAAAAACTAAAGAAATACCTAGATTAGCACCTAATCATATTATTTAAATAATAAAATAAAAATTCTGTCTGCATACATTATCTTCCAGTAGAGTCTCTAAACAGATTGTATCCTTAACCTGGGTTCTCGTGAACCAGTATCTGAATATATTCACTGACGAAGACTTCAAAGGACTTGTAAATGCTGTAAATGTACAAGCCGGGTGAGGTGTTTTGAGTGGTATTCACACTTCAAGAGGGGCAGAAGTCAGCGTGATCTGACAGTCCTGATGCACAATGCGTTAAATATTTTGTACATTTTAAAGGTTTGTGCTTGTGAAGTATTTCAAGGGTCTCTGTTTGACACAAAATTCGATGTTTGCTCTTTGGTCAAAGTTGAGGTCTGTAGAAAAAAACACAAATGTGCACATGCACATTGTCGCAAAAAAAGATGCCTGTAATACAGGTCCTGATGCTGACAGCACGACGGCATGCGGTACACTGACTCATGAAAGTTACTGCTCCCTCCTGCTTTATGCTCATAACCGTGCCGCGCTTCGCTCGTTCACAACAGGAACAGTCTCAGGACTTTTTTGAGCGCACTTCGTACAAATCAGACATCACATCATATTGGGCAATGAGGGAGTTCAACTGAATAAACTGATTCTGAACCGACTCAAATGATTCGCTTCACTCAAGACATTCAAACATTACAAGCAGCTCTGAGCAGGTGGCAGAAGAACAGGCGTAGATAAAAAGAAAACACATTTAATTAATGCGAATGTTTTAAATATTACTGGGCCATAACCTGCAATGTGGAGTTTTTTAAGCTTACATAACTAATGTGCCATCAAGGAAAATTGAACACTTCTAAAAACGACTTCACGACACATTACATGTTACATTCCTCCCCATCTCCGTGGGCTCAAGATGTAAAGCATGCAGACACGAGTGTGAGTGCCGTAAACCGAATGCTAGGCTTCGCGAGTGTGTTAGAGCTGAAGCTGTGCCATCTCGGTGCTAATGAGGCTGAGAGCCGAGCCCTGGGAACACACAGGGCCTCTTCTTCTTCATCATCATCTTCTTCTTCTTCTTCTTCTTGTGGCTGTTGTAATCACTCCTGTCTTCCTCGAGCAGCATTCTCACTGCTGGCACTTTCGCACGACAATTATCTCACTGCCTCCAACGCTTACTTGTTAGAATGAATTATAATAAGAACTCTTCAATCAAACCCTTGCAGGCAGCACGACCTTGCAACTTTTCCATTTTGCTCCTTTTTACTGTGTCGAACAAGCCGTCAGCAGGCAGGCACACGCTTTAATTTCGTGCTTCGACCATCAGGAAACTGTGCATAAATCAGTGCTGAAATAATTTCAGTAATTACAGCCATGAGAAAACACGTTTCCAACTTGGTTTATATAGGAGCACCCTGGGAGCAGGCTTCAAGCTGTTTTTATGAATGATTTTGCTAAAAAAAACGTTGGCCTACATTTCCTGATGTCGGTGCTCCAGCGTCTGTTCTCCCAGGTGGCAAACAGGAAATCGTCAGCTTTCTCCGTTCGGCTTTTTAAATACTCTTTTCTCTTTTTCAGCCTAGCCTAATTTCCTGTACTTTTATGGCACACTTGGTGCTTAATTAATAAGAAATGTAAGTTTAAGTTTTCTTATATATTATAATTTGTAATGAAGGTTAGGAACAGGCTGCAGAATGTAAATAACAATCTGATCATATTAGACAGACAGACAGACAGATGAATGTGCTTGATGAACATCCCATTCCAAATTTATTCTCCTTGCTGCTGTAATAAGTTCTACTGTAATGGAAGACTTTCCACTGAATTCTATCCACTAGGAGGGATTTGTGCTCATTCAGATATAAGAGCATTCTTGAGCCTTCAGTGTTGTATGAGGAGGTCAGTCAGCATTCCAGTTTATCCCAATGTTGTTGAGTGGGGTTGAGGTCAGGGTTCTGTGCAGGACATCTGATTTCTTCTACTCCAACCTTGGCAAATAATGTCTTCACGAAGTTTACTTTTGGGCACAGGGGCATTGTCATGCTGGAATATAATTTGTCCCCGTTAGTTCCAGGGGACTTGTCGTACAGCCATGCTGCCCTGGGGGTGCCCGATCTCACCTGTTCTCGGACGCTAAGCAGGGGCGGGCCTGGTTAGTACT
>JAOVYU010000040.1:9482156-9500576 GCA_025674565.1 Synodontis membranacea | reverse complement strand
GCACACTCTGGTGTATGCCTGCATGCTGGTCCCAAGCCTGGATAAATGGGGAGGGTTGCGTCAGGAAGGGCATCCGGCATTTCGGCATTTGGCATCTCTGCCAAATCGGACGTGCGGACAAAAGATCCACCGTGGCGACCCCTAGTTGGGAATAGCGGAAATGGGAAGGAGGAGGAGTTCCAGGGGGAATTGTTAAGGCTATAGCACAAAAACACATACTGTACATACAAAGACATTCTATATAATTGTGTGCTTCCAACTTTGTGGCAACAGTTTGGGGAAGAGTCAAACATGGGTGTGATGGCCAGGTGTCCACATACTTTTGGCCATATTGTTTAAACGTGTCTGTAGACTGCGGGATGACAAAGGTCCAAAATAAGCATCTACAATCAACAGAATAACGTGTAAGACGGAGAAGGCTGTGGGGGAAGCTCAATATTACAACTAAAAGGATCCAAAAGCAAATTTGAGAGGATATGAAAAACGCTGCAGGCCATTATAAATGCAAATGATGTGCGTGCCAGTTATTAAAGAATTTTTATATCACATTCTGGAAGGAGGATGCAAATTTTTGTTTTTCCGCTGCTAATATCTTAATACAAACTTTCACCATTTTTTTTTTTTAGTGTTTGTGATAACGCCGGAGCTTACAGTATGTGAAACCCAGCAATCAAATCAAAGTCTCATTTCTGTTTCCCCCCATGAATGCAAGACTTTTGGGAAGGAAAAGATCAAAGCACTGTAACTGAATCCATAATCACGAATCAAGCAAGTCCAGAAACAGAAATCACGATGTTCATTATTCATATAGGGTATCTAAATCAGCCTGAGGTGGTGATCATCAGGTGGCAGTGGTAGAGTAGCTTGTTAACTACACTGCTACACTCATAAAAAAAAAAAAAGGGTTTCTAAGAGTAACTTTTTTTTTTTTTTGTTCCGAATTTTACTCGAAGGTTACGGATTCAACTTCCAGTACCAGTTGCCAAGGAGCTTGTAAGTCATGTAAAATAATTAGCCTGCCAGATAAATAAATGCAACGTAAATGCAGCGGGCTGAGCCAAAGCATATCCAAAGACTTGCTGGATTTAAAGGTGATGCAGTGTTCCACTTCAACAGCTTGTGCATCCAATTGATTTTGTCTTGCACGGGAAAGACCCGAATGATGGATATGAGATGAGGTAACGTTCTGGTTTACTGACAGGGCAAATTTCTTCCGCTGCCAAATTCGGTGTAAAATCAATCAGAGACGAAGTGAAAGTCAGAGTAAAAGTCAGAAGGAATAATTAGTTATCCACAGTCACAACTTTGTGTAAGATCTACTGTAAGTCTGGGTAATGTGTACAAAGCAATACTGTTAATAGGCTCTATTGTGTGAAAATAACGAAGCTTAAAGGTACACAAATGCCCCAGATATACTGTACTGTACATAGGAGGAAACACTAAATAAAACATATTACTTTTTTTTTTTTTTTTCCTTTTAAATGGTTCGATTTGTCAAACGTACACATTTCCCCTCTTTTTAATATACTCTTCATCCCAAGATGAATGCTATCATTTATGAAACACGAACTCAGACCTGGGTAACTTTATTGTCAGTTATATGAACTGTGTAGCTTTCAGAAGCCAAGAGTTAAAAAGAAAAATATATAATATGTCTATAACTCCCCAGAACATACCGTCGTCTGCAAGCATGGCCACCAGAGCCTACAACACACACACACACACACACACACACACACACACACACACACACACACACACACACACACACACACAGCTCACGTTCACAGTCCCAGTCACGTGACTTCTGATCACACACACCTATTCATCATCACAGCCGTAGATTATTTAAGGACTCCACACACATACACACCACGTGAAATAAATGCTGAGTGTTTATAGCCTGACTTTTTCCAAGCCGTATTTCATTTCGTTTGCTGGTTCCTGGTTTTTGCTTGGTCGTTTTGGATTTTTGCCTTATTTTTATTATTATTATTTTTTTTTTTTGCCTTGTCGGCCTTAGTGTCTGATGAAATGCTGTTTTGTTGTTGACATATTAATTGACTGATTGTCAAAGATTGAAAAAAAAACCCCTAAAAGCTTAAAAATCTGAATCCTCTTTTACAAACAATAACGATGCCAAAATATTATCTTTCCTCCTTCTTTCTACGTGCTCTGAGTATGAGTGATAACCGGGTTTTATACGAAAGAATTCAGAATAAAAAATAAAAAATAAAATAAAAAAATTGCTCCGATTAGGTTCCTTTTCGCTTTGCATGAATAAAGTCTGGTGTCATCAAAAGGCCCGGGTTGTGCAACGCGAGCGCAGAGAATGTTCCTCCCACGGCTTCTCTGACATCCACGCAGACCTGGAATGGACATGAGGAATGGAGGAGGAGGAGGATTAATGGAGGTGGCTCATGGACTCAGAGGACTCCTCGATCCTCCCAGCACTAATGAGACAAGCAAGGCCACTGATTGCATGTGCCATCGGAGATGGAGAATAAGACTGGTCGTGGTTCTGTTGATTGCATAAATCCTCTTTCACCCACGAGATTAGAACTACTTGAGGCTGTTGAGACGGCGTTCAATAAGCTCTCCAATGTCCTGCATGTCACACTCTCCCATATTTCTAGGAATCTGAATCTCTTCAGTGCCATTGTGACACTCGATACAGCAGAACAGCAACACAGTCACGCCTTCTGAACGGCGACTCTTGGCGTAGGAAGGATGCTCAGAAAGGCGGAGGAGAAGAAAAAAAAAAACGAGTCAAAATAAAGAAAAGAAAGCAGGGGAGATTTCAAACTATTAATCATGGACTTTTATTTATTTATTATTTTTTTTTCTTTTTGGGCTTGTGCTTAAATCCAATAGTCTACTGTAGATGCTATTCACAAACCTATTCAAGGACTCTTCTACTCAAGCGCTACACGCCGATGATTTTGATAATCCGACAGGGCCAGACAGAGATTCCCACATAACACATAAAAATCTGAATACGTTCATGCGTTCATGCGTAAATATCGATGTAACTTTTGGACTCATGTTGCCATCTCTGGATACAAGTACTCTACTATTCAGTGTCACCTTTTAAACCTCTGGTTCTTCTCAAGCTGCCTTCCCCATATCCTCTCAGGGAGCTGTTTTCCTTGATACCTGGACCTACAGCATTGTAAGTACAAGTGTTCACTTTGAAAAAAGAGAACGGAAAGCCAATCACTGTGATTCCTGCTGTGAGGTTTTATTTTGTCGTTTATTCTCTCCGTCCATCCATCACCAAAAGCCAAGAATAAATGTTTATCTGGCCAAGCAGTTTACCAAACACGTCCCTGTGCTTTATACATTAGTTTGGAGTGTTGTGTCTAACATCTGGGTGTTGTCTCCTCTCGGAGACAGCGACCTCTTTTTTTTTTTTTCTTTTTTTCGTGCAGCTACACCAGCGGAATAACAACACGCATCCTTTATAGTGTCTCTTTCCTGGCGGCCATGTACTAATGAATAGGTACACTACAGACAAGTCTCAGATGAGATGAGCGTCACAAATAGAACCGGTGGAGTGTGACTCCGACTTCTCCTACTTTAAAGATGAATACCTAAGGCGCCAAGTCGCAGGGGGGGAAACTCTTAACTGTAAGGAAATGAGGGGTGCGTATGGGGCTCTATAGTAGAAATGTTTGCAGTAAAGAAGACCCGATCATCATTCTCATGCAAGTGGCGTCTGTCCTGTCTGCAAATTCCATCTATTTGCTGAGGGAAAGAGCACAGGGGCAGGATAGACCTCTCTAAATGTTAACATTCTAGCAGCATACATGCAAAAGTTGCAAAAAAGGGGAAAAAAAAAATCAATCAGGCTCAGGGACTTGGATCCAAAAGAGTAGTAATGGAAATGGTTGTGCGTTATTATATGGCTGCCTCTCTGCTAAGCCTCTCACATATTAAGAGCCACAGAGTTCAGTGCATCCATCTAATCCATCAAATGCGAAGGGTTTAGTGCACAGCTACGTAGCGGCATCCACGACTGCGCTGTAACACGGAGAGGTAATAGAAACCGCTCAGTAATTAAATCAATTGGAGATTACAACAAGTCTAGTGAGGACGCGATATTACTGCAGCAATCCAGCCACGGATGCAAATCATTGCTCCCTTAACACCATAAATGAATTATTCCTTTATAATGCAAATGGCTTTTTGCATTATAAATGAGTAATAATGCAACAACGCAGCTGAATGAATGCATAACCATAAACAAGACTGAGGAAAGAATTCCCAAAGCTTTGTATTTTTTTTTTTCTTTCCAGGACGGAGATTGAGACTAAATCCAGTAAATTTGTGAGACGGGACTTTGCGGAGCTTTGAGGATTTGTTCTTCGTAAAGATGATTACAATTTCCGGCAAAATGTATCAACTCATGTAGCATCCCAAAACAGTATCACATCTAAACGCCTGCTCGCAATGAGTACGGCGGTGTCTAATAAACGACTTCATTTGCGCGGCTTTGCTGTGTTGATGTGGCTGAATTCTGCAAGGCAGACTTTTTCAATCCGACTCTTGGATCCGACGTAGGCAATCTTCCTGCAGAGATCATGTCAGGTTAGGAGCCCGTCTAACTAATACGTTTAACAGTCAGCCTGCTTAAAGATGTTTAAAATCTATGCTAGCTGTGTGATTTCCTCGCACGGTAATAGTCACGCTCACGTCATCGGACGGCTACGTGACAGAGTGAATATGATACAAGGTTAATCAACTTAGTTTTGAATCAGATACCGTTTTCATATTTGGCTCTAAGCAGACTTTAAAATACAAGAATTTTACTTGCAAATGAAAAACACACCAGTTGAATAGAAGCTCTGTAATTGTCATTACCATATATTGTAGAAAATGTCAAAAAATGCTTTTTCTGTTCTTTTTCCTGATTCATCCATCTTTATAAGAATGTTTACTATATATATATATATAAAATGTCCTGTGTAATTTTTCTTTCCCTAGAAAACACCTGAGGTTAAACTGAACGAAAATCTCACATGCATTACACATCATTCTAATTTATATCAAACACCTTTCATTTGAATGCAAAACAATCCCCAAACCTCATTAGCTGCTTCACAGAGACACTAACACTTTAAGTGTGCTGTCAGTTACATTTATATCTGTAATTGATGGCAGTTTGTGAGAATCGAGATCCAAGTGCAGCATTTATTTAGAATACAAGTTTCAAAGACAGACAAAAAGGTCAAAATAGTCAAATGGGCAAAGAATCAGGGATTGTTTCATAGGGATAGGGATCAATATCTCTCACCATATTAGCAAAAACAATTTGTAAAAAAAAAAAAAAAAAAAAAATCATAATTTTCTTCCTAATTTGAGTTCATAACCCCAGCCACACTGGTAGAAAAAGCACTATCCGCCCTGTTCCACATACACGAGTAGATCCAGTTTTGATCCCTTGGTTCTTGCCAGTGGGATCGTCAGTGTTCGAACTTGCAATCTCCAGATGAAAGGGCAAACGCTTTTCTGTTGTGCACCTTGGGAGCCAGCAATTGTCCATTTCTAATCTGTTTGTGTGGTACATCGGAGCAACGTGAAGCCACGATAATAGTCCTCCCTCTCCATGCTGTAAAATGAATAAACTAATATAACCATACAGTACAGAAAATGCCTCGGTATACCCCAGATAATATTCAGTTGAAGTGATGCAGCAAGTGCATGACAATATTCTATGCAATTATTACAGCACATACAGTACTACAACATCGTGGCCCGCCAAGTGTTATTCCTTACATATTACCTTAGACTTCTACAGATTAAGACTAGACTAAGATTCAACTATATTAACTATGAATGGTCTGGATTAGCTGATATTAATCTTAATATTAGATTAGACTAGATATGATTAAATTAGGCTGGATTAGACTAAGATTAGACTAAATCTGGGCAACTGACTGAGCATAATAACTGAATTTATGTTTGAGTAAGAAACTACAGGGCACAGAAGATATGATTCGTTGAAGGTTTCGGACAGAAATGCATTATTATTGTGTAATGAATTGTCGGAGCCCTGGTTTCAGTATCTAGCTCTCTAACGTAAATGGATTTAAGATTCAGCATGACTCTCCATGAAATGCTATTATCCTTTAAATCCTACTAAATAATTCGTAAATGGACTGTGTTTATAATTTGTAGATGAATTTAGATGCATGTCAACTTTTTTATTAGTAATAAAAACTTTGCACTTTATTATTTTGGATGAGTGTGAAAAATCTTGGCAGCATTATGTCGTTTGCAAAAGTTCATTATGGCTGCCTGATATATCTCACTGGATCTATGCGCAGTAGTGTAGCTCCGTGAGTCGGTTTTCGCGCCTTGCAGCTCGTGAGCTGGGTGCAGTTTCATTGCTGGGTAAGTTTGTGATGGGATTGCTCGATGTCAGCTCAGCTTGATGAACACATTTCTTGAAGACTGCAGAGGATTGAGAAAGAGTTGCTTGTCCCTCCATCATCTACTGTACCTCTTCATGTAAAGCCAGAAGCAAAAAAAATAAAATAAAATAAAATAAGAGTGTCATTTATTTAAGTAACCTTGACCAGCATGTGTCACTGAAGAGGTCGGTCCTATCAGGAACGCGACGAGAAACTGTTATGACCACTGAAAATTGCGCCTACTGTTAACATGAGTGATTGTAATGAGCAGTGTGTGTGTTAAACAGAGACAACATTATTTCCCTGCAGAACCCTA
The DNA here is from genome assembly GCA_025674565.1 of Synodontis membranacea. Lineage (NCBI taxonomy): Eukaryota > Metazoa > Chordata > Actinopteri > Siluriformes > Mochokidae > Synodontis > Synodontis membranacea. The sequence continues at coordinate 9,493,844 of JAOVYU010000040.1, read as the reverse complement.
CAGGCTGGTGCTAAGGATATATAACCATGCACATAAAACTAACCTAGCCTTTACATCCCACAAGGCTCCCATAGTTCTGTTTGTAGTGAGACTCTTCGCCATGGCCCAGCATGAACGTCTTTCCCCACAAGAGCATCTCTGAGACTTTAATGAAGCCGGAAGCTACATATTTATTACATTTAGCCTTCCGCTTTCAATAACTCAGATATGCACAGAAATGATGCCTTAAGGGAACCATTAAAAGCAATGATATTATTTCATCTTTAACACTGTAAGTACATCACCTTCTGTTTGCTCCGTACAAGTATGTCTAAGAAACCGTGAGCAACTCTTAGCAAATACAGTACATGCACAGAATAATCTGATAACTGCAAAAAAAAAAAAAAAAAAAAACTTTATTATTTTGTTTTCTTTCCACTTTTCTTAATTGGACTCGCTATGGCAGCAGGCTGAGAAGGCCAGTCCAGACTTCTCTATCCCTGACCAGAGATTTCAGCTCCTCCTAGGGGATCCCCAGTTGGTTGGTAGAGCAGTTCTTTTTTGTCAAAATTTGAGTCTAAAATGATGTTTTGTTTTGTTTTTTTGTCAAGTAGTGACATCAGAATGGCAGTCTAAGCAACTAGAGTGGTGGATAAAGGAAAGGAAGTAAAGGAAGTCAAGTGATTTAGTGTATAGGGAGAACAAGAATCGACCAAAGACCAAACCCTGGGGAACTCCTATCATTCTGGGTGGATTGGTTCATTGGATTTAAAAGACACAATTCCTTTTGAATCTGGGAGATGAGCCCATTGTGGAATTTAAAAACCTAATGCTCTTCATGGTGGTGCAGAATCTAACTTCCAACCTCGCATCCCATTCATTTGGTATTCCCACTTTGCTGCCCGTGTTCTTAGGATAAGAAGAAAACGGTTACTGATTATGATTCTTGGCTGATTGCGCTACAGGTAACTTTACTGTTTTATAAAAACCAGCACAGCCTCACAAACACAAACTCATTACATATTTCTCCAGCTTTTTTTGTTCAGGTTCCGGATAAAGGATATGGAGAAAAGTGGAATTCGTTTTTCTCCATTAGCTCTCATAGAAATATGTTCCTATGAAATGAATTGAAATGAAATGAAATGCAATGTAATGAAATATAATGTACGCTTGCTCATTTACCTAGCGGCTCTTTGTTGGCTTGGAAGAGCTACAGTAAGTGAACTCCTGAATAGACAGATAAGAAGAGCAGCTTTAAAAGCTACAATCCAAAGTGCTGACTAAAAGATACTCAGCCATTATTGATTACTGTCTGAAAAGGCCTGAAATGTCTGTGTATTTTTGGTCTGCCCAAAAAGCTTTTTTTCATTAAGGGCAGAATCTGATGCATTTTGATGTCAGTAAATGTGAATCTCAGATATCATTCTCTCCACAAGGCACAGTAAAAGTTCAGTTTTATATCGATGTTAAGTAATACACTTCTAAGGTTTATTACTATGCATATGACTAGATCACAAGTGTCAAACTCAGTGTCTTGAGATCCACAGCTTTACAGTTAATTGTATTTCCTCTGTAGGTATCAATCATTACCTGAGATGCTGAATCAGGTGTGTAGACCGGCCAAACTCCTAAAACCTCCAAAATTTTACTTTAATCGATCTGAATCACATGTTTATGTAGCATGTATATACAGTATAATGTTTTTGAAAATGTATGTTTTTATGATTCTCCTGTACAGCTGGGATATATTCAAATTTTAGTGGAACTAAAGCCAGGCTGAATTAATATTTCATTTCATAGGATATGCTTCAAAGGGGGACAACCAGATCTCAGTGGTCTTCAGAGAGATTCATCAAAGCAGTTGGCTTCCCCAGTTCAGACTCATTAAACATTGGTTAGTTTAAAAAAAAAAAAAAATAAATAAATAAAAAGCACATGGACTTAGTAACATGTTGAGCTCAAACTTACACAAACATCAAAGTTCTATTAAATGCTTTTTTTTAAAAATAGAAAATGTTATTTAAAGTAATAATTTTTTCACTACATACTGTAATGCTGGTTTCGATATTATTGGATTCCATGACGCCCTGAAAAGAATAAGAGCAAGAATTCTCGTCGTGTAATGCAACAAGGGTGGAGACTTGGCTCACTCCTCCACGCAGAACAACAGAAGACCACATCAGGTTGCACTCCCGTCAGCCAAGAGCAGAAATCTGAGGCTACAGTGGGCACAGGTTCATGGAAACCGGTTAGGTGAAAACCAACCAACTTTTTTTTCCCCCCAATCTTCGACTGTCCAGTTTCGGAGATGCTTTTCTTCTCGACATGGTTGCAAAGAGTGGTTCTTTGAGATACCCTGGTTCTTCCCGTATGCTAAAACCAAGCTGACCAATCTCCTCTCACCTCTCTCATCATTTATGCCCACAGAGCTGCCACTCACTGGGTGGTTTATATGTTGTATTGTACTGTACCATACTGTATTGCATACTGGAGACCGTTGTGCATGAATATTCTGGAAGATCATCACTTTTGAAATCGGCCTATCTGGCACCAACAGCCATACCATGATCAGTGTCACATTTTTTCCCCCCATTCTGATGTTTGATGTAAACCTTATCTGAAGGTCTTGAATGATTTTGTGCATTAAAATCTGCCACATGGTTGACTGACTGGAAAATTTTATGAAGGAGAAGGTGTCCCATCGATCCTATTAAACCCTCTACTTGGTGAGATAGATAGATAGATAGATAGATAGATAGATAGATGGATGGATGGATGGATGGATGGATAGATGGATAGATAGATAGATAGATAGATAGATAGATAGATAGATAGATAGATAGATAGATAGATAGATAGATAGCTATGGATGACTTCTCTTCACAAAGCAGTCTTTAAGTCAATTTATCCTCTTTCCAGACTTTAAATCCCTCCCTGGAGAATGAGTTTGGTAATCAGATATATGATAGCAGCGTGAGAGAGCTTCAGAGCTGCTTAATGGGATACTTGGAGAGCACAGCCAGCCCTGAAACTAATAGGGATTTACAGAAGGGTGCTCCTGGACTCAATATCAGTATTTTGTGTGTGTGTGTGTGTGTGTGTGTCTGTGTGTGTGTGTGTGTGTGTGTTTGTGTGTGTGTGAATAACAGGATTATTGAAATTAAATCCACTTGGTTTCTACAGCACTGTTAGTTACTACAATGGAATCATTAAGAGGAAAAAAAAAACAACCCAACAACTATAGTTCCTATAAAACTCAGTCAGTAAAAAGTACACTGACTTTTTTTTTTTTTTTTTTTTTTTTTATAAATCTCAAGCATTATTATAAAAGGCTCTCCATGAACCTGTCTGTGCACTGCATGAATTCCTATTTCAGTTGTTGTGATGTTCGAGTAAATCAACTTCGTTCTGCTCAGGAGTAGAGGGCTAAAAATGTTCTCAGATTGATCACAGAATTACCCAATATTGTGAGTTTCAGCACCTTAAAGTGTCAACTTTATTGTTTAATGTTTAACTCAATGCACAAATAGAAAAAAACATACTGTAGATCTATAGACAGCTGACAATTGAAAGGAAAAAGTGTGCTAGTAAGGTGTTGGAGCAAACAGGCTGCCAGGACGGATTGAGTGCTCTTTGGCATGGAATGTACAAGTCTCTGGAACCGTACAAATTCCCCAAAAGATATTCCCACAGTTGGTGTTTTGATGGTCGTGGAGAGCTCTGTCTAACAAGAGAGCTGGTCCACGATCTCTTATAGATGTCACATCATTTTCATCCTCGGCAAACCATCGTGTGAGCCCTTGTTCCTTGTGGGTTGGGGCGGAGTCAGCATGGAATGGACCACGGTCATCACAACACAGTACCGATTTGCAGCGAAGCTTCCCTTTAGGACGACAAGTGATGAAAAACCATGCTATCGTAGAACTGGGAGACTAGTTGGACCTCGGACTGGGGCAAAGGTTCATCTTCCAACAGGACAACGACCTTAAGCACACAGCCAAGAAAGCAAAGTCAGGACAACCCTGTGAATGTCCGTGAGTGGCCCAGCCAGAGCCCAGATTTGAAACCGATAGAACATCTCCGGAGAGATCTAAAAATGGCCGTGCACCCTCGCTCCCCATCCAACCTGATAGAGCTTGAGGGGTTCTGCAAAGAAGAATGGGGGGAAACTGCACCAAAATAGGACTTGAGACTGTAATGGCTTCCAAAGGTGCTTTAACAAAGTATTGAGCAAACACTTTGAATACAGTACATATGCAAATGTTTTATTTATTTATTTATTTATTTATTTATTTATTTATTTATTTATTTATTTATTTTTAAATTTTTTCATAAATTTGCAAAAGTTTCAAACAAACTTCTTTCACTTTGTCATTATAGGGTATAGCGTGTAGAATTTTGAGGTAAAAGATGTATTTCATCTATTTGGGAATAAAGCTGTAACGACAGGATATTGTGGAAAACGTGGAGCGCTGGGAATACTTTCCGGATGCACTGTATAATCACACTGTAGTTCCACGGTGTCTGATCATAATTATTTTTTTATATCAATACTTACCATAACTGTACAGTATAAACCAATGTCATCATGCAAGCGCATCAAAGCACTAACCAGGCACAATCCTGTTTGTTTTCAGGCATTCTCATTCAAAATGGTTTTAAGATGGAACATGTTAGCATGCTTATATTGTATAAACTGAATATCACAAAAGAAGAGAGAGAGAGAAAAACAAATAACAGTCTATAAGACATAAGGTTGTGCTCTGACTGGTGCATCTGCTATCAGAAATCCACATGTGAATACACATTATATTTAATGGAACTGTTGGATTTATCATTCGTAAAAGAGGACCTAGCTTCCCAGAAGTATTGTAAAGTGGCAGAGACAATTTTCAGTGCGATTCTTGTAAGGCTTTTTTGGGAAAGTCAACCTCAGGCAAAACCCAAGTATTTTTTTTTTTTTTTTTCACTGAATAATCTTTAGAGTTTGCCACTGAGATTTCAAAATCAACATGAACTTGGTGAAGAGACTTTTTTTTTTGCAGTATTAGAAGTAGCTCTGGAAGAAAGGGTAGGGGTGCAATTAGGAAGAATTTCAGGGATCATAGATATATGATTAAATCTGGAACTCAAAGATTAATATTGGGAAATGATCAAGTGGCATTAAAGAGCTATTTCAACTCCACACATGAGAAGCTAATAATAAAATCAGGTTCTGATTTTCTGCAGTTTTCCTCTGTCCTATTATGCATAGGCAAGAAGTTGTATCCGTATTCCAACTGGATGTCCCGAGTGTTGTCCTGGATAGCGAGCTCGGACTTTGATTTTTGCTTGACTTCATTCTTAGCTCAATGTTCAGTATTTCTGACGTGTAGTCCATTGAGGGCAAATCATTACTCATAAATCCTACTTTATGTCTTCATTCATTAGAATTTTTGCATCATGCTGGCAATAGAGAAGCTCTTTCGGTAAGTCAGGGGTCTGGATGCGGATCCAACAATCCAAAGTAGTTTAGAGGCCCAAATGAAGTACTTGAAAAAGACTGCATGCAAAAGTTTTTTTTTAGTTGGCATCTTAGTGATCATGGTTTAGTTTTTTAAAACATGAACCAGTACTGCTTCTGTAGCAGGTCCTCTGTTGCAAATAACATGCATTTATGTAAATTATTTATGAGGCATGTCATCGAACCAGACACTAGCTACCGGGTTAGAAATGTTAGTTTAGAAAGTGGAACGTTTTCACAGAATTTCACAAATTTTATATTTTTTTTCCCCCTCTCTGTTATCAAATGGCTTGTTTAAAAAAAAAAAGTTGAAAGCTGGATGGTGCAGCATGTCCATGATGGTGCAGTGATTAGCAACGAGACCTCACAGCAAACAGGATCTGGGTTAAAACCTGCTGTCAGACTGGGACCTTTCAGTGTGAAGTTTGCATGTCCAGCTGCATTGGTTTATTCTGGCGTGCTCTGGTTTCCTCCCACAGTCCAAAGAATTGTAGATAAGTTCAACTGGCTACTCTAAATTAGTATGAATGGCTGTCTGTCTCTGTCAGGCAATAGATCGGTGACTTGTCCAGAGTGTTTATTTTCTCAGCATCAAATTCATGACATTTGTTTCTAGCCCAAATTTGAAATGTGGTGCTCCACTGAGAAACAAAACATAACTATGATTGCCTTATTTCTAGACATAAAAAAAAAAAAAAAAATCACTAATGGTTAAGAAGTGAAAGGTAACTTGTTAACATTAGTCAAATTATTCACTACTCTCAATCAGGATCTGGATCTTTTTATTTTTGTAACTGCTGTTTTTTGTAGATGCGCCAACAAAGCAATCAACAGACACTGTTCACCAATTATCAAGAATGCAAAGACACCAAACCTTAAACAAGGCAACATTTTTATTATTGGTAGCCTTGACGCCCACCATGCCGAATGCTGTAAAGATTTCAGTTTTTTACCGTGAACCTCAGGGAGTGTGTGAGGCAGGAGAAACAGCTATGAGTACTCAACCTTATTTCTCCAACAAACCCTACTATACTTAAGAGCAAACAGTAGGGTTTGTTTTTGTGATTTTCTCCATTGTGGCATACTCAAGATGTCTTCGAAAAAGAATTCGAAAAAAGATTTACCGTACAGTACATCTGGACCCTTTAATAAAAACATATGGACTTACTTTGATTCCAACTGTCATAAAAGATGAACGTGATGGAACTCAAGGCTATCATTAGGATCGCAAAGAGCCCGAAGACTGCATGCCAACAAAACACATGAAGATTGATTGTTTAAATGGAACGAATAATAACATCACCAGCCATTTCAGTCTTCAATAATCACCTAATGCTGAGGAACTGATCATATTGGGCTGAATCAAACCTGGTGGTAATTTGCTGGAGGGGATTGTGACGTCTCACTTGGCCAAAAGCGGTGCAGCTCAGGTGCAGTCTCAGACTCGTTTAATTCAGCATTAGTGTCAACAAGACAAATGAAAACGAGTGGGAGATTTTCTTCCACCCTAAAGCCACAGTAAGCATCAAAAGGAACAGGTCTTTTAAATCCCTCAAGACTGAGAGACAAAATATGTGACATCCGAACAAACCTAAACGCAATTTCCCTCGCTCGACTAAAAGTTATTCCAAAGCGGTCGAGTCCGTATGATTTTTTGATGCAAAAAGTGTATCACACACAAAACACATAAATAGTGACAGAAACCATTGGTAGTGTTAAATTCCTTCATACCACTTTGGCCAAAATTTTCCTGGCATAGATAAACTAAGAAAGCAAGTATAAAGCAGCCACTGGGAAATACAGCGTGCTTCAAACCCTTATATTTGTTAAATAAAATCAATTCATGCAAGTTTAAGTGATACAAACCAACTTCACACAATGACACGTGTGTCATTGGCTACCATTGGCCGCAGGCTCAGAAACTCACAATGGAAACACACTGACGCGCTCTCGCAACATGTCCGCGTGAGTGCCGGAATATATTGAGAGTCCCATTAGTGAAATGAGGAGCAGCTGATGTTGTTATTAGCTTGGAGATTGAGTGGGCTAATTTCCGGACTGGAGTAGATCCGGATTTGTGAGTCTAGCCTGAACTTGATAAAGCTCTGGGTGAAGCATAGCTTGTAAACTTTTGATGAATTAGAAAGGAGTCCAGAAGTCTTCCGTGTCATTAAGGAAAAAAACAGAATAGTCAAATTGCATATATAGTGGTACTGCGGTTTTCTTCCCAGCTGAGAGGGTAACACGGTACATTTTAAACTTTCCATCTACGCGGAATTGTTTTTGAACACAGAATACAGTAGGTCCTTCATAATCAATCCATCGATAACATACCGTAGCTTGTTGCAAGTGCGTGACGGCACAATGTATTGCTATTCTGTTTTCTGTATTTTAACATAATGTATGGTTACTTTGTATGGTACGCAAGTGCACTGGTGTGCAAAAACAGTATGTTTTAGGAGCTTCTTAAACATCTATTTACATGCAATTCATGCCGTTCTACATTATTTCCACTTTCCATTGTGAATGTTAAACGTTTGTAAAAATGCTAGCATGCCCAAAACATAAAATGTTGTCATGTTAGTGTATACTAGACATAACCCCCCACCACCACCATAGATCACTGCAGAAAAAATGCATTTATGCAAATGGAAATCTGTTAATTCCCCTGTAGTCTATATGAAACAGTAAATGCTTCCAATTTTTCTCAGATGTTTGCCAACCTCAAAAAAATAAAGCTGGCTTAATGGCAGTCGTGTTACCTAGTATACCATTACTGGTGCTTTAGTGACTGAAATCTCAAGATGAATACGATGTTTATCCAATTAAAGAAATCACAACTTCACACCAGCACAGGTTTTTTTTTTTTAATTCCATGTGCACTGTGCATGTCATTATCATCACCAAGTGGCTTGAAAGGCACCGTGTCCCAGGTGGATGTCCCTCGGTTGTGAGCATTGGCTCCCCCTACAGGTTAATCAACATCCTACATCCAACCAACACCCAGGACAACACCTCGAGTACGACACATCGGTGGATATCGTGGCTCTGGTTGATTTCATATTGGTACATTGGTTTGTTTCGTCTCTTCATGTTACACTGCATTATCATTCAGAAGGTTGGAATTAGTGGTTAAAAATACAAAATCTATGTAGTTGCAGATGCATGTATAAAATGATGGTAATGATGCTTACTTTGTATAATTTTATACATATAGGATTTGCTAGAACCAAAGAATTAAAAAAAAAAAAAAATGCTGCCCATTGATCAAATTTAGATCAATATGGTCATTTGCAGAAAACTTTTTTTAAACCAGAGGTACAAGAAATTTCTTTTTTTTTTTTTTATGTCTCAAGTTACTTGTTACCATCCCAAATTTGATTGCCCAATAACAGCATGTTTCAAGTGTTTTATTCCTCTTTCAGCACAGCAATTTGCTATTTAAACGTCTTAAAGAACAACACCTCATACTTTTTTTCCATTTACGTTTTAATCTACAGTATGAAATTAATTCCTGTTATCTCGTGTTAAAAATAAATATATACAGTCATTTCCCTCTCCTTAAATAATAATAGAAAAATTGCAGCTTGCTATGTTACAGAGAAATTGGAACACCTTTCCTGTGTCTGAATACTTACAGTTATATTTCTGACTGTGCCAACACTGGAGACTCCTTTGAAAAATGTCAAATAAAAAATTCACCATATCAACAATTACCCACTTAAGTCTGTTTTTGTGGCATGTCCACTACACTTGCATCTGAATACAGCTCTGTTCTATGGTAAGTTATTACCGTAGAATGAGCTCACAGACAGACTAAAAGTTTACCCCCAAAAATGTCCAAAAGTATGTGGACACCCGATCGTAACACCCATACGTGGTTCTTCTCCAAACTGTTGCCTCAAAGTTGGAAGCACACAAAATTTGCATGATGTCTTTGTATCCTTTAGCATTACAATTTCCCTTCACTTGAACTAAGAGGTCCAAACCCGTCCCATCATGACAATGTCCCTGTGCACACAATGAGCTCCACGAAGACATGGTGTGCTAAGGTTGGACTGGAAGAACTCGAGGGTCTTGCACAGAGTCCTGACCTCAACCCCAGTGAACACCTCGCGGATGAACTGGAACACTGACCCACTGCACCCCGGATCTCCTCACCTAACACCACTGTCTGACCTCACTAATGCTGATCTACTCTCAGAGCTGGTTTGACCAAACAGAATTGAGAATTAAACAGCGTTGTGGAATAGGGTGTCATGTAATCCCCCCTCTCAGCTTGCACTGACATAAGAAGAAATGCGGCATACTGTACAGTAAAGACAAACTTCAGTCGATATCACCAGGTGAGTCCTGCATCTCTCCGTAGGCTGAAGTGACAGTGACATAAATCATACCAATGGTGTTGTAAACAGTATAATTTAAAGCTGTACGCTTCAGTGACAGTAAACTGCAGCATGGAAGAGTGATCCAAACCCACTGTCCACTGTAGCACATTTAATCTCATGTCCATCAGGGAGGTTTTTACTTTCATTGAGGGCACGAGCAAGCGGTCAGTTATGATGCTCTCGAGAGAAACAAAGGCCACATTCAATAACATGAACATGCATGAGTACCTGAACATGAGCACAGTGCATTTACATGGTTTATACACCAATCAGGCATAACATAACATCAGGCATGACCACTGACAGGGGAAGTGAATAACACTGATTATCTCTTCATCATGGCACCTGTTACTGGATGGGATATATAAAGCAGCAAGTGAACATTGTGTCTTTAAAGGTGATGTGTTAGAAGTAGGAAAAATGGGAAGCGTAAAGATTTGAGCGAGTTTGACAAGGGACAAATTGTGATGGCTAGACGACCGGGTCAGAGCATCTCCAAAACTCTTGTGTAGTGTTCCCGGTCTGCAGTGGTCAGTATCTATTAAAGTGATCCAAAGAAGGAACAGTGGTGAACCGAAGACAGGGTCATGAGAGGCCAAGCCTAATTGATGCACGTGGGGAGTGAAGGCTGGCCCGTGTGGTCCGATCCAACAGACAAGCTATTCTAGATCAAATTGCTGAAGAAGTTAATGCTGGTTCTGATAGAAGGGTGTCAGAATGCACAGTGCATCACAGTTTGTTGCATATGGGGCTGCATAGCCGCAGACCAGTCAGGGTGCCCATGCTGACCCCTGTTCACCACCAAAAGTGCCATCAATGGACACATGAGCATCAGAACTGGACCACAGAACAATGGAAGAAGGTGGTGAATGAAGGTGAATGAAAAGAAATTTAATGAATCACGTTTTATTTGACATCATGTGGATGGCCGGGTGTATGCGTGTCGCTTACCTGGGGAACACATGGCACCAGGATGCACTGTGGGAAGAAGGCAAGCAAGCGGAGGCAGTGTGATGCTTTGGGCAATGTTCTGCTGGGAAACCTTGGGTCCTGTCATCCACGTGGATGTTACTTTGACATGTACTGTAACACCTACTTAAGCATTGCTGCAGACCATGTACACCCTTTCATGGAAACGGTATTCCCTGACGGCTGCCACAAAGCAAAAATGGTTCAGGAATGGTTTGAGGAGCACAACAACAAGTCTGAGGTGTTGACTTGGCCTCCAAACTCCCCAGATGTCAATCCAATCGAACATCTGTAGAATGTGCTGGACAACCAAGTCTGATCCATGGAGGTCCCACGTCACAATTTACAGGACTTAAGGGATCTGCTGCTAACATCCTTCAGGGGTCTAGTGGAGTCCATGCCTCGACGGGACAGGGACCAACACAACATTAGGCAGGTGGTCATATCGTTATACCTGATCGGTGTATATTCATCCTTAATACTTAGTAACTGTCTGGTCAGAGTCATGGTGGTTTAAATTAAGCTACTAGTTTGTTTATATTTTTGGAGACAGAACCAACTAATTTATCTCAGGCAGGTACAAACTAAAATAAAATATAAAAAAAAATGTCGAGACCAATTACGAACTAGCTGATTTTGCGGAAATGTCAGAGACAGAATTTACAGATAAGTGTTGCTGACAGTGCTGCATTTTTATCTTTGAGAATACAGTGGAAAAAAAAAAAAAGGCAGTTAAAAAAACATTTCTGGTTTAGGCCAGTCTGACTCCTCCTCCTCCTCCTCCTTCCCATTTCGGCTATTCCCAACTAGGGGTCACCACAGCGGATCTTTTTGTCCGCACGTCCGATT
>JAOVYU010000040.1:9471248-9482056 GCA_025674565.1 Synodontis membranacea | reverse complement strand
GCACCCCCTTGTGGCTGGGTCTTTGTACAGCACCCGGCCTTCTCTCGATGTCTCCCATCCAAGTACTAACCAGGCCCACCCCTGCTTAGCTTCAGAGATAGGCCAGTCTGACTCAAGGGTTTAAATCTAAATACCGAAAGATACTCAGAGCACTAAGACAGTACATAAACAGGCTTTGGCATTACAGACAGCCCTATTGAGGCTTAGACACAAAATAATCACTCAGTACAGGCACTGTATCTCTGTGATTATGACTTTCATCTGCAGCACTTGTAAACGTACTTGAAATAATTAACTACCATTGAACATCCACCACAGCATGAGTCACGGCTGGATCAGACTCTATAGATTTGTTGCATAATTTAAAGACCCCGATAGTCGAACCCTGTCTAAACAATCACTCCAGCAAAATTATAGTTTACTCCGAGTTTGCAGTGAGCATGTACGTCACAGAGGGAGCTAGTTATTGCCCACGCTGAATCCGTGCTCAGGATAAAGCGAGATTGGCCCAGAATTGAGAGTTCGCCACCGACTGAGAGCGTGTCAATCAGCGAGAAAGGCTGAAATTATAATCTACTCGCTTGAGCTGCTCTGTAATTACTTATATTGTGTAAATGCAAATTTGCGCATCGAATGTCTTATTTAAATCAGCTAAATTGCAAAGCTCTTATCTGTGCCGCTTGCATAACCCGATATTTATTCCACACTCTTCTTTGGTTACACGTTTTTCAAAATTAAAAGCGTGCAGTCCAGCAATCAATACCAGCTCGGTGAGAAAATTGCTTTTCAGTGCAGCGTTTGATTGCGATCATCACCTTCAAGAATCAGTGATCTATGATACGATGTCTGTAGTGCATTCCGGGCGTGCGCTCGTGCAAACGTGCTAGAAGGGAAAAAAAGCATGATGTGCTGTCAAGGAAAATGTGGAATTAGTATTCATTAGTGTTTTTTTTTTTTTTTTTTTTTTAGTTCCAGTAAAAATTCGTTTATATAGCACTTTTTTTTTTTTTTACAAGATGCAGCCAATTTCTTGCTTTTACAGACAAGAAAATCCGGGAGCACGGAATGGGAGCGTTTAATAAACCCCGGCAGTGAAAGAGTCCGAAGACGCATGAAGATGTAAATGGAAAGATGTGGAAAAATGATTTATAATCACGCTATCTGGTGTGACCCAGATGAAGATAAGGCTGCTTTTGAATCGTTTTCCCCCCCAAGGTTCCGTGTCTTGTCGTCTCAGGGAGCTCGTCTTTGCCACTCTCGCTTCTGGCTTGCTCATTAGTGATAAAGTTAAAATGAAAAATTCTTGACTTGATCAAAATGCTTTGATCAAGTCATTGTATTGCTACAGTACGAGCCACAGAGAGACGGACATGAGCCTAATGAATTCAGTTTGTAATCAGATTCTGGCTGTCAAAATGTCCACAATGCTCCTGCGCTGCAGTCGGAAGGAATTTTCTCAATTTTCACTAGAGCTTTACATCCGAACGAGATACGGTACATGGAAAAGAGGAGCATACGGTATTTCAGGTCAGGAAAGTCTGCCGTCTTCGGAACAATTCCAAACTAACACACACATAAATCCCTAGAGGAAGCTGAGAACCGTTATTTTTACAAAGAACCACTGATGGTTTTTTCTTTTGTGTATGGGGGTCTGGGTCGTGTGTGTTTAGTGAGCCGTCTCCTGAGAAGGACACCTCTGGACAATTGTTACAGAAAGTGCAGAAAAACTTGCACTGAAAAAAACGATGTAAAAAAAAAAAAAAAGGTTTCATGCTGTACATAGGCACTCATACCGACTGAGACTGAACAATCAAAAATGCCAAACTACAAACATGGTGGAGAAATGCTTGGAAAACTGTTGCGGAGGCAGCATTTTTTTTTTTTTTAACCAAATGTAATGTATGAACACTACAGGCAGCGAGGTGGTACAGTACAGTGATTAGCCCTGTCACTTTACAGCAACAGTCAGGTTCTTGGTTCAACCGGGACCTTCCATGAATTTGCACGTTCTGCCCGTGCTTGCGGGTTTCCTCCCACAGTCCAAAGACATGCGGACTAGATCAACTTGCTACGCTATGCTAAATTGTCCATACTGTAGGTGTGGAGTGTGAACGCTCGTTCGTCTCAGTGTTAGCCCGGTAATAGTTAAGGTGTACGTTGATTCTTGTCCGAAATCAGCTGGGGTTTGGCTCCAGCTTCCCTGTGACCCTGACGGATAAGCGGCATAGATCATTTCTGGATAAACATTTTACATATGAATGCATTATCTGTGGAATGAATGTTAAATAACAGAAGACAGAACATGGACATGAATGATAAAAACCATTTATATCACTTTTAATCATCTGAATGCATTTTTAAATATCTTGTTTCCCATAAGGCCCACTGTTGTCATTTTGGAACCCGTATGCATGCGTGGTTTCAAATGAATTGTCTAGAGAAGGTTCGCATTTTATTGACGGATTGCCACTCAGGTTAATTACAAACCAGAGCGTGACATGAGGTGATGATTGTCTGTGCGGTCTCCAGGCAGCCACAAGGTTCGCATGCGTGGCGAACGAAAGGTTTTTGCATTTGCTAATCCTTAGGAATGTTTAAGGTTTGCTTGCAGAGGCATTCTGTAGACGCTCAAGTGCCAGGTCATGACAGTGAACTTTACCCCAATTAGAAATCCCGAGCCTGTGAATTTTAAGATGTCGCTAAATACCATACACTCGTCCCTTAATTTACTAAAGTTTTCTCTTTCAATGAAACATGAAAACATAACAATTTGATACCGCAGAAGAAGAAGAACAAGAAAAAAAAAAAAAAAACCCAAACGCAAACATTTATTATCAGGGTCTTATTATAAGATCATGTGTTATATGAGCAATGTAGCTTAATTCTGTGGGTTTCCTTTGATGAATATGCGAATTAGGGAATTTCTGTCTAAAAGCACTAAAGGCAGGGTGGTGTAAATAGATTCATTTAACACCTGCGGTGTGATTTCTTCAGTCATTGCAAGAACAGCAACTGTTTGCACTAATTAATACCACAGGAGTTTGGAAACCATTTTCACCAATTGAGGAAATAAAAAAAAACAACAAAAAAAAAACCATGATCTTATTTGTTTTTTCACAATTATGGCTTAGCATCTCTATGAAATAACGGATCTTCTCGAAGTGATGATTTGAAATTTAAATTGGTTTATTGGTTGACTGTCACGGAGTGGAGCCAGATGCAAGTGCAGGCAATATACTTATACGTGAAACACGACCAAACATAAAGAACGTCAAGGCTAGGAGCCTACGGTGAACACGGACTATAGATATGACACGCACAGACACAACAGGGGCCATATGATAAACATGAGATGAAGAAGCATTATAAATACTAAAGGCAGTACTTACATTACAGTGCTCACTTGGTGCAATCAGGTGCACAGGTGTATGTGATCTTTGGGCTCAAGCGATGTGCAAGGGCTGATGGGTAACCTAGTCCCATGCCGATTTCCATGTTAACATGACAATGATCTGAGATTAGATATCTCATCAGTTTATCCATGCTACTCTACTTGACTGTATTGTCCCTATTGCACTGTCTCGTGATGTTTTACCCTGCCTTTATTGTTTTGTGCACTTTACATAGTCTTTTTGTCTTCATGTAGCAAACGTGCACTCTCCATATTCAGCCTAGACTTTTATATAGCGCCAGGGTCCCGGGGAACGTCGTTTCATTTCACTACGTACTGTACCAAATGCATATAGTTGAAATGACAGTAAAGCTCACTTGGACTTGAACTTGCATTTTTTGATCTTATATTTAACACATTAACACTGTAATTACACACGATGCAAGTTTCAGTTTTGAATTCTGAACCGGGGGTGTTGGTTCAGGTTCATATCAAAATAATCATTCTAATAAGTTGCAGTTTCTATAGAAGCTTCACTTACGCTGGAGATTGAATGATGTAGATTAATTTTTGTTTAAAATGACAAACTGTGTTTTTTGTTTGTTTTAATTATTATTAACTTTAAGAGAAATAAAAAGAGAGGCTGGTAAGGAAACTACTGTTTTTCGGTGCTATAACTTAAGTGATAAAAGGAATGAACTACAGTAGTTTCGTAGATGTTCCAAATGCAACTATAAATTAAAAAGATTCAAAAGTATGTCTTTTTTTTTTAATAAAAAAAAAAAAATTGTAATTGTATAAGAAGAATAAAACACTTCAGGGCACGCTGTTACATGAAAACAATCCACATACAGTCATACTTCCCCGTTGTTGATCATTTTCCTATAACAGCATATCCCCAAGTGCTATTTAAGTGCATTCATTTCGTACATGATCATCATTTACACTGTTATTCTTCGTAAATCACAGCACGCACAATCTGCACACACAACTGATCTGGGTTGTAAACGCAAGCTACCCTCTTTATTTGCGGAAGCGAGACCACAGTGCGGGGAAAGACCAGAAAGGAGAACTTGCTATTCAGGAATATCTCAGTTCCGGGTTTTTCGTCATTATAAAGCATACGGACCGGGAAACTGATAATTTGTCAGTTAGAAAAATGTTTTCCATCGGACTGTGATTATCACTTTCAGGGATCAGTGATGTATGATACAAAGCCTGCGGTGCATTCTGGGAGGCAGAGAGCACCGATACACATGTAATGATGTGAGCTAAAGATTGGGTCTGTACCAAAAGTCCTTACCATCTATAATTTATCCCTGACACGATATCAGATGGTAAGAACGGAGGGTATTTCAGTAGCTTAGTGGTATATGTGTGTGTGTGTGTGTGTGAGAGAGAGCTGGTGAAGTACTCATATGAGAACTCATTGAAACTCTGGACACATCATTAATTAACAATACTGCCCTCCTGCCATGACACTAATGTTAATTCCCTGCATACTCCTGCTTTCTGTTTTTAGATGTAGCATGAACTCACAATTGCTTGTATCGAATGTAATTAAGAGCAAGAAAAGAGCAATTTCGTTTGCAATCTGACCTCTTAGTGATGCTGTCGCTCTCCTCCTTTTTCTTTCTCAGTTTCGGCCAAAGTTGCTAGACTTCTAGCTCATCTCTATATTGCCGCATATGCTTTTTATTATTATTATTATTATTATTATTATTATTATTATTATTATTCAGAAAAATCTACATGTGAATGAAGCATAAAATCGCTAAACCTCCGAAAGATTCAAGTTTTAGCATTTTTATTGGTGCCATCATTGCGGATGCATTGTTCCTGTCACTTTCGACACGTCCTTATTATTTCAGGATGGTGCTAGTGAGAAATGCTCAAACAGATTTGAATAAGATTGCATGGTGTGTGGATTTCGTTCAGTTTTGCATGAATAACGTTGCAAAGAAGTTCAACTTCTGCAGTTTCCCTGGGAGTCGATTAAGTATCCATCCATCCGCCCATCCGCCCATCCATCCATCCATCTCAGTATTATTTCTGTAGCTTGTATTTGAAACAATGATAAATATAATTTTCTATCATTACAGGTTGTATTTGTTTGTCTAACTTCAAGAGAGACAGATAAAAAAAAAATGGCTGGTAAGGGAACAGCTGTTTTTAACTGCCATAAAGCGATAAGAGGAGATACGTTGCTTCATGGACATTTCACAACATTAAAACTATCATTGTGTAATGAGAAAAAAAAATTAATAGTTGGCAAATCTTTGTGGTTTCCGTCCATCCACTTCCACTTCATCCATTGCAGGTCGCAGGCAAGCTGGAGCCAACACCAGCTGACTTGGGGCGAGAGGCAGGTTACAGCCTGGGCAGTTCCGGACTAACACAGACATGAACACCCATTCACACTCTCATTCATACCTATGGGCAATTTAGAGTGACCATCTGACCTAATCTGCACATCTTTGGGCTGTGAAAGGGGGAGAACCAGAGCACCCCGAGGAAACCCACACAGGCACGGGGAGAACGGGGTAAACTCCTCCTGCTGATCGGCAGGTTCAAACCCAGAACCTTCTCCTCTGTGAGGTGACAGTTCTAACCACTGCACCACCACGCTGCCCTTCTTGGTACTCTAAGAGGAATTAAATATGCTGTTATTTAAAAACACCAATCAACTTGAGGGTGGTTGCAGTAATAATAATTCACTAATAATAATTCACTTTAGTAGAAGTAAAAAAAAAAAAAAAAAAAAAAGTAGTCAGAAGAAAAACAAGTATTTACTTTACAAATTGTATGCAGTTGATTAAAAAAAAAAAAATCTAAATGTTTACTACCCAAGGAAATTCCTGTTTCTTAACCAACCAAGTGATCACCACCTCCGTTATCAACAGTACATAAACAAAGCTAATGTTAGCTGGCAAACTGACTTAGCCAAATGCAGTGTAGGTTTCAGGAGGTTGCTTGGTTTGTTGCTAGCTGTTAGTTAGCTATATACCAAAGATGCCCTTTAGATCAGCGCTCCCCTACCTTTTTTTGTACCACGGAAAAGTTTCATGCATGAAAATATTTCCGCTGACCGGTAGAGGTGCGGGGTTTCGCATGTAGCATATTCGCATGTTGCGATGAACCCGTAACTTAGGTAGGAATCTTGGTATTTTCATTTAAATGCAGCTTTCTTTTTGCTGCCAATCCCATTCTGGCCCTTCTGCTGTCCCATCGTTCGCTCGTTCCTTCCCGAGAAAGCTCTCCAGTGAATTTTGTTTTTGGATCATTTTTTTTCCCCAAGGGTTAGCTTGTGTCGCTGATGCATGAAATGGCATGCCAGAGTCAAGTGCAGTAGTGAGGCGAGGGCGGAAACAGTCGCTTTTCCAAATAAGATCGGGAAGACTAATGAAAGAAAAATAACCATCATTGTAACCATGAAATTTTTTCTTTGCAGCCCGGTACCAAATGATCAACGGACCGGTACCAGTCCGTGGACCAGGGGTTTAGACATTATCCTGAGTGTTACCCATCTTACTTAGCAAAAAGTCCTACTGAACATCGAAGTAACATCTGTTAAAGCTTCATACTGTAAAACATTAAAATATTTAAAATATTATAGCATTTAAAATAGAAGATATCTGATCAAGGATGTTCATCTGTCTCCACTGTCTCAGATGTTGGTTGTAAGCAATTGACGCCTAAAGTGAATCCTTTGCTCAAGTTTTTTTGCCTTTGATTTTGAAGTGAACTGTTTAAAATACTGTCTTTGTATCGTCCCAGTGTTTTGGGGTTAAATGCATGATAATTTTTTTTTTTACTCTGTAAAAGTGATCACAAATAAATGTAGCAAGGTTAAATATTTCATAGTAATTAAAAAAAATACTATTATTCACTTTATTAATAATACACAGGAAAGCAGTGTTACAGTAAACCACACACTAGCGGTTAGGGAAACGCCCTTATGTTCGAAAGATTGCACGTTCGAATCCCATGACCAGCAAGGAACCACTGAGGTACCCTGAGCAACGTGCCGCAACCAAGCAATGGGACAAATTTCGTTTGTTGTGCACTGTGTGCTGTGGTGTGTCAATAATGACAATTAATCACGTTCACGTTCACTCAGGTACCATAATGAGAGCATTTGAAGTTCGATGCATTCATGCATCATAGAGATACGCACCACTGCAATTTGTAGTACTTTGCTGAATCATTAAATAACCATTAAATGAGAATAGTAAACTGATGAAGGACGTCAGAACGAAGAAATAAGAAGAGCTTAATCATAGCTCAAGAAATCAAGGTCTTAAACCAACATGATCCAGTATACCTGTTGCTGGTTGATATCTTACGTTGAGGTTAATGTCCACACCTAATATGTTTCAGTTTTCAATCGCTTCACGTATTGCATTACACGAATCTTCACGCCTGACGTCCATAATTCTTCTGTGTTTTCAGGGCATTTTGTAAACAATGCTGGTTCCGTTTGAGCTGTTTTAGTGTGGGCAGCCAGAGTTCTGGAAACGATGACGTAGACACCCTGATCGGGTCTTTATCAGTCACAATGTATGCTTCCCTGATTCGTCACGTAACCCTTTTGAGAAAGTACACGAAACACGTCAGCCTTGGCTACCAGCGCTGAATGCAACATGGATAAGGAATTACAGGCATTGCTGACCTTGTTGTCTTTGCTAGGAGCTGTTAAAACTGGCACATGTATGTTCATGGATGGTTCATGATTGGTCATGTTATATGCATTTTCAGGTGTTTTCGTATGAACAGAGATTCATTCTAATATAAACACTCGTCTGATGAAAACTCATACATGAGTGTGAGTGTTCATTTTAAAACGCTGTTTGGAAGATCCACTATTTAGGATTCAACCAAACGAATGCCCCTCCATTAGCTCTTCCTTTCCAAACATATATTAGAACGTACACTGGCCATCAGGTGCCTGTAGCATACTTTCATTTACTTACAGTCGTACTAACTTGATTTTTTCCAAACTAACTGATATGTATAATCCTCCATATTTCCAAAATTTGGGTTCACAAACTTGCTAGCCAGCACCATCAAACACAGACTCCGCTTCTTTTTTTCTTCCTTTAATCCTTTCTTCTGCTTTGTCATTCTTCACACTGCCACCTGTAATAACGCGAAACGTGGAAGGCGCTACTAGAGGCTCGTCCGTTGCGTGCTACCGTTGAGGAGCAACACGGTGGCTCCGTCGAGGTGGACCCGCACCCTACGTAGATATAAAGGGCTCATTCTAGGCTTACGAAAACACAATAAATCACAGATACCCTCAAATAATAATAGATACCCTCAAAATCCGACATAGTGGACCTTTGAACTAAAAAGTATTAATGTTTACAGTTTCTTAGTCTAATGAGGAAGATCATATCGTTGTGATATGGAAAGATGGAAAGTTAGCAACTATAACCAAAACACTGAGTTTTTTTTTTTTTTTAATTTAAGTTTTCGAATGAACATTTCATGCAACGAAACCACAGGTCTACCACAAAGTACATGGGAAAGAAAATTTAGCGCCATCTTTTCTCACATCATATCTAAAAGCCTTGCTTTAAATATACACAATAAAATGCAAATATGTCACTGACTCGGTGCTGTTAACAGTTTTAGCAGAGCGGTGTCAGCTTCATTAGTGGTGCGTGGTGTACAGTCCAGTAAAGTGAGCGTGTACTGTAATTGCAGCCAGCAGCACCTGTATAATATTTACCTGTATAATGGAAGTGCAGCGACACTTTTTAATGGGGAAGGCTAAGCAAACTATATCACAATACGACGTCGTGCAACACTATAAACCAGGCAAAGCCCATGACATGTCCGTGTCAATTTTAATGACGCGACGCCGGGTACATTTTTAGTCCTGTGCATACAGAAGGAGAAAATATCACGTCTCGAATGTGCGTCATGCCTACAACATACAAACAATAAGTGTCAGCTATAGCGCCAGCTACGGTGACAGGGAAGAAACGTGTTAATTGCACAGTGCAACTGTAACGTGACAGCAGTGATTGCACATTTTAAAAACGTCATTAAATATGAGACGAAGCAGTGAAGCACAGAAATGCGTTTTTGACATTATGCACAAACACCCAATAGCCAATCACTGTCATCCTCCGTGTTTGCTTTGAAATAAAGTCACTTTTGTTCCTGCAATACACCAGATTTAGACTTGATCAGCTCTGATTTGATTTGAAATGATTGCAGAGTGGCTCAGGAATACGGGAATTATTTTAGACCCATCATATTCTCTATATGTCAAAAAAAAAAAACAGTTCCTGTCTGTTTTTATTCGCCTCAATTCTCCTCCCTCTTGGTCATCGGCCGCACCTGTTCCTTTTAATTAGTCTCATTAGGTCTTGTTAGCGTGAATGTAAACTCTCTGTTCTCTGTTTGTCTTGCAGCTGTCCAAGCCGCATTTCTAAATGTTGCTGGCATTCGCCTGTGTCTGAAGTCTAAATACGCATTAGCACATTATTTATCGAAACAGTGTAATGTGTGTATAAGTCAACTTTATAAGTAAATATTGCTACAAGTGCCTATTTGCAGGGTTCAAGCATCCTTTGCCAGTTGCAGCCCCAGTGGCCAGTTCTTGCAGTCAAGTAACATAGAACAATAAAATGACAACGGTTCGTGATTGTAACTCAATGCTAACCATGCGAAATGCCTGCTAAAAGCTGATTGGCTGACGGTGGCCATGCACTTGAAGCAACCCAGTGGTCATTAGAAATCCACTTACAGATAAGTAAAGAGATGCAGCGCACCAAACGTCAGCTCAGTTGGACCTGCGATTCCTGAGAAACGGCTATTTGAACTTAACTTAAGACAAGACAGAAATCCTAGGACTAGTTTGCAAAAGTTGGTTTGGCATATTATGCAAATTAGCTTAAAACCTATAAGGGTTCACATCAGGGCAATTTTCATGTCTCCACAAATCATTTTGGGGGTGAAAGAGAATAAGAAAAAATGTAAATCACAAATAAAGAGATAAGACAATTCCTGCCCTCTGTAAAGCACCCACTGAGAACCTGAAAGATCTCTTATATGATTCAAGCTGGGGTTTTCTCCTCTCTTTATAGTTCCTCCTCTCACCATAGAGCTTACACAGAGTTCTTTTGTGTTTCCATTTACGTTTGGCAAAAATATTGCTTTATCAGCTAGATACACTATATTGGCAAAAGTTTGTGGAGACCTGACCATGACACCAGTATGTGGTTCTTCTCCAAACTGTTGCTCCAATGTTGGAAACACACAATTCTTTAGGATGTTGTTGGATGCTGTAGCTTTACAATTTCCCTTCACTGGGACTAAGAGGTCCAAACCTGTTCCAGCATGACAATGATCCTGTGCACAATGGGGCGAGCTCAATGAAGACATGGTACGCTGAGGTTGGTGT
>JAOVYU010000040.1:9429584-9444397 GCA_025674565.1 Synodontis membranacea | reverse complement strand
CCAAACTGCAGTGGTGCATGAGGAATAAAACACTTCAGGATGTGCTGTTGCTGGAAAACAGGAACTTTGTCATGGCAACAGTAATTCCGCTTGGACTGCATCGTTGATTGTTTTTCTATCGCAGAACACCCCTGAGTGCTTCATTCCTTACAAGTCACACCACAAGAGGGACACAGCAGATCACAATTGAAAAGAAAAAAACAAAACAAAAAAAAAAACTAGACTCGTGTGTGTACTTTGCACAATTACTCCATTTCTGATTTCCCCAAGTGGATGGAGGAGGAACTTGAGAAAGAATAAAACAGTGAATAACTCACAGGGATTGAGAAAGAGTGAAGCTAACATTAACTAAGAGGATATGAAACAAGGAAAGACGTGAGGATCTGAAACCAGCCGGCCAGAATGATGCTCTTGCTCATGTTAGCCATGGGGGGTGCACTCACAGATCTGTAGATTCGAGGTGGCCAGAGGAAGGCGGAAGTCAGCAACCGTGAGAAACGCAGCAGCAGGTTGAGGGAGCGTCCCACGTCGCCACCCATCAGAAGAAAAATGGTGGAGGACAGCCAGTCGTGACCAGGGTAACCGCCCTGCAGATAACCTCACGCAGCAAGGGTCAAGGAAGCGTCATCACTGCTCCTGCTCCTTATTCCTGCATGATAACCTTTTTCTTTCTCCAAATGTATAATACATTCTAATGACTGTCTCTAGCATATAAAACATGGATAAATATGTATGATGATTCTAAATTTCAAACATTTCCTCATATTATATCTACATTGAATAGATTTATGTGGGATAATCATTAAAGGTGCATTTTATTTTATTATTCTTATAATTTTTTTTGCATCTCAGGTATCAGTCTCTGATGATTAGGTGAGTTTGACGTTTAAATGATCCTGACCACATTCACAAAGTTCTACCTCAATATCCATGGTGCCCCGTAGCGCATACATTAAATGACAGAGTTGCATCCAAACACAAACAAGCATTCCGGACTGAAATGTGTTTTCCAAATGGGTTCTCAGAGACTTAATGTACTTTTGCTAAATCCATTACTTTTGTTTTGCATTGTTTTTTTTTTGCTTGTTTTTTTCCCCCTGAACATAGAACATCATGTACTACGTAACGGATAATGTACAGAATCGATTATTCATATGAGCTGTGTAATAAGTTCTACGTATTTTCCTTTTATGATTTCTTACTTTGTACATATAAGGAATAATTTAAAAAAATATATATTTTTTTAAATAAATAAAAAATTTATGAATATACTGCAAGAAGCAATTGTAAAAATGCAATTGTAAGCATTGTGCAATTGTAAAAATGTTACAGTTATGTCTCCTCTCATCCTCTAAACGTACCTGATTTATTTGATATTTTGACACGATATTTCTGCAATTGTATCACACGTTCTGTGGCTTTCTACTATGTTCCCATATATACCCTAAAGACCTCCCAAAAATGCACATTAAGACCTCCCAAAATCATTGCTTCGGCGTTTCATCTCACCCCGATACTGTAGATTTGAATCTAAGAGCTGCTGCTCTACTCAGGACGCTGTCCTGTGCTCATCCAACGACACTTACAGTGTTTGTCTTTACTCTTCTTTCTCATGCCATCTCAGGGAGTTTTTCCTCACCACTATCTAATGTGGTTTGCCCATTATGGAACACATCTGCATTACTGTAAAGCTGATTGGACAATGTCTGCTGTTAAAAGAGCTATATGTACTAACTGAATTTCCCACGGTTCCATTATGAAACAAGTGGTGGGATGACACAATGGTATTAGTGACCATGGTTACTTTCAATCTGACAAAGCATTGCTGAGATCCAGAGACGCTTCATGTCTGCTATCAGCTTTCGAAAATCCCAATCATAATAGCATCTGAGTAATAAAAAAAATAATAATAATAATTTCCTTCAAATGAAAGTTTTGTCTTGTATAGTACAGAGTACATTGAAGAAAAAACAATTGGGATTTTGTGTCAAGTGGTTCAAATGTTACATTCTTTTATAGTTCTTCTCTTAAAACCCACTCTTAAGATCATCTGGACATCAAATTTAATGATGACAGGACCAAATTTCCATAAAAGTACCAAAAAAAAAAAAGGTTCAAATCAATAGTGGTCATTCCAATAGGGTGGTCCTTGAAACAAAGTCTCTAATGATTATAGTTTAATAATTTCTTTTTAAATTAACAAATTGATGGTCAAGTAAAAGTGGTGGTCACTTGGTCCGAGTAAAAGATGGTCATGTTTTAGACAAGTCCAACACCAGGACTAACTAAAAATCAAAGATTGCAAGAGATCAAGCTGTTTTCTTGAAGAAGGAATTAATTCTTGCATACGTGAAAAGAAAGGAGAACACAAACATTAATTTTTACAAATGCTCTGTCGAGATCAAGATCGTATTTAGCGAGGACAATGCACAAGACTGAGACAAGTCCAAAAATATCGAAACTGAAAACGTCTTGAGACTGTGTTCTACGGCCCTACCGTTACCATGCATGTCTATACCATAGTCTGTATATTCCGCAAGACTGACAGCGTGGCACATTTGATTCCCATTGTGCCTTTTCAAAAAACAAAAGGTGGGCAAATAAAAAGTTGCCATATTGCTTACACTTGCACATTTTCACACTGCAGGCGACAAAACTCTCGGTGCTGCCGGCTTCTTTTCAGTTACTATATGGAAAGACAGAAATCACCCATCAGCATAGCATTTCAGACAGCAGGCAAAAACCCATCTCTCATCTGGTAACCATAGTGACAGCTGAGCTCAGCATGGCCGGTGCCTATCCAAACGCGCTACATATAGAAAATAGAAACTATTTTACCATAAATCAATGTTATATGAGCAAGAGGATCAAAATAAGCCACTTACAAAATAAAAAAAACCTTACCAGTGAAGAATGAATGTTTACTACAGAACAAAGTATACCTTCACTATGTCAACACAAGTTATCAACACTGTTAAACTTTTAACGTGAAATGATTGAGAAACAAGTTTTTTCATGGTTTGTGGTTTGTGAGCCAAAAATTTAAGAAAATTCGTTAAAAAAAATAATAATGGTGTGTCTGCCTAATGTAAATAATGAAATCCTTAATGCTAATGACTGAGAATACCCACCGTGACCCTTAGGGAGCGCCGTAGACAGCTGATGACAACTTTCCAAAATTTTTGACTAAATTAAGACAGAATAAAATTGTAACTACTGCTATGACACTCTTCTAAAAATCCACCAATAGGAAGCCGGCACATGAAGACACAAAGTGTACTGGACCGCTACAAACATAGAAGCGGCGATTATTAAAGGTAAACAAAAAAATGCTACGGACAAAAAAATATCAATATATATATATATCCTTATTACCTCAAGCTAACTCTCTTTAGGCAAGCCAATTTTTCTGTACGACCCCAGCTCGGTTTTGTGAAAGCGTATTGTAGAACATTACCGCAGCCCTCTTACGTACATAGCTCACCGAACCTTAGGATGGGTTTGGCTTTGTAGTTACGTCTAGACAGAGTATTTACTGCTCGATTTGGATGTCCAGCACGACTCACGGAGGATATTCACACTGATCTAGGGTGGTATTTCTGCTAGAAGATGACTCCGCATCACAATCACTGCAACACGCGCACAAACCAGATGATACGCTTTAAACGGTTCGACTTTTAACTTTTCAAATGAACTCAACTGCGCAGCTAAACTCAACCAGCAGCCATTTGGGAGTGTTCCTGATTTGGTTTCAGTGGACTATCTGAAGTTGAAGCTGGCTTTAGTGCCAAAGGCTTTTCTGAATTCACTGGGGAAAGAAAAGGTTTCACAAGTGTTTTTTTCTCAAATCCTCTAGTGAACCAAATTTCCAGCTACACCCTTGTAACTCTGCCAGATAAATATAATCATAATATGAGGAAATATTAAATGTATACTCTTGCCATTTCATTTCAACTTTTTTACAGTGGCACAGTCTGTTGACAGCACACGCTGCAGTTTGGGAAGGTTATATACCTGCTAGAAGAGAAACCCTTCCTAAAGACTGAGCATAAAGGATACAGAGATCAGACTGGATTGTGATGTGCTGCTGAGACAGAAACTCCTGACAGTGTTTGATGAGAAGGCAGAGATCCTGCTCCGAATCCTCTCTCACCAACTTCAGCAGTAAGCCATACCTACAGAGACATATGAAAGTTAGAGGCTGAGCAGCGAGACTAAAATATGGTTAAAAGACTTGTCAGAGCACTCAGAGTACAAAGGTGTCGAAAAGTAAGCTGTGTTTCTGGAAGAGCAAACATCCTTTTTTTTAATGTTTTTTTTTATTAATGCATTTTTTTTTTCTTTTTACACATTGAGCTATAACGAGTCAATTAGAATTTTTAAATTTAGAACAAGCTTGTAATTTTACATTTAATTTTTGAGTTACATTTAATACTGTAGAGTGTCTGTGATCATTTTGTTCTTTATAGCAGCTATAAATAACAACAACAACAACAACAACAACAACAAAAGTGTAAAGCCTTCCACTCATCAGAAAACAAAAAATAAATAAATAAATAAAATAAAATAATATAAAATAAACCAGGTGAAACGTATACCATACAGGTAGTTATATAGAAATAATTTTTTTTTAAATGAGCACATTAATATAAACCTGTGATTTGTCTTGGAGATGGAAATACAGTCAGAGCTGTTGTCATAGAAAATTAATCAACGCCTTCTGACCAATCAGAATTGTGAATTCAACATCTCTGTGGTATAAATAGAGGGTAATGAGTAGTCATGTTTACTACACTGTGCACTTTGCAGATAGTTGCCCAGGCACTTTTTTTTTTTTTTTTTTTAAAGAAAATGACTAAATAAGTTCTCGATAAGTTTAATTACGCTGCCGGATCTCCACTGAAAAGCAGCGGATTACAGCAGACGCCCGCTGTAATGAATTTGCAATTATCTCATTGCTCATTGTGGAAGTTCTCAGGGAGAACCAGCAGATTTTCCTCCTGGGGCAGAAACACCAACCTGAGAGCCACGCTGATGCCCAGCTGTTCCACAGGCGCCAGATTGCGAGCTTTTATGTCGTGATCCACAACTATAAAAGACAAAGTAAAGACAAATTACTGCACCGTTTACGGTGCTATCAAAGCCAGCCATGCATGCTGCTCACAATAGCAGAGACAGTAACAATGCCCAGCTGACAGAACGATCCTCGACGCTTTTGTGAAGCACAGAATTGTACAGTCAGATCGCAACGTCCATTCATCACGGCTAAGCGTGCGCTTAATTGGTTAACTGCCCTTGGTGAGGGGGAAATGAGCCCTCTGATGTGATTAGGAAGCCACTCCTCTGTCCTCATTAATATAGGAACAATGGCAGGAGCGTAATGATGACATAACGCAGATGAATGTGTCTGTCCTCAGTGCAGTCAGTCTTAGTGGCCCAGATAACTGAGGAGCGTGGTTTAAAGCGCCACTAAGTGAATATTCACGGTTATGGCTGGTTAATGTGCATTACTGAAAGAAATGAAGCAAATACGAATTACCTGCATAGTTAAAAAGGCATGCACGGAAGAAAGACAGAGCAATTGAGGGACAGAAGGAACATATAGCCAGTCTGTGGTCTGAGTGTTAATCAAAACTAAATAATAACAACTCGTCTTTATTTAGAAACATCAAAACAATAGCTGGAGACACGTAAAGTGTATGAGTAAAGGTGAGACATATAAAATCCTATGAAAGCATTCACAGTGTCGTAAGGCATTACACACAACGGTATAATTATCTATGAAAAGGCACTAGAGCAAGAATTCTAGAGCAGAATAAGCTGTGATTAGAGAAGATTCATATTCGGCCCCAGTTTGCTATGTGCATTGTATTTAGCCATACCTAATAATGGCGCTGCTGTAATAGAATTCTATCTATGAAAAGAATTTGTTTAATGAAATAATTATAAAAAAAAAAAATATCTAGACCTCGTTAAAAAAACTATTCCTTATGAATGCATTATAGCACCATATGAACGTGCTCATAGCGTACAGTAAATAGGACCTGCGTAGAAAGTGTGACCCAATAACTGCTTCATGGAAAAAGGAAGTTTTCCTAACACTTTCCTCTGAATTAGTCATTTAAAAGCTCAGATCAGATGACTATTAAAACAGAAGATTACGTCATGTCTTTTTTCAGAAAATGTCTATTGGAAATGGACGTTGGAAAACAGTCACGAGAATCAAGAGAGTTTTTATCTCCCAGTCAATCGGGTGGATATTTGGCGATTTAGGGTTCAAGCATTCAAGCAAGAAAAAAAAAAAAAAAAAAAAAGAAAGAGAGAGAGAGAGAGAAAAAAAAAAAGCAAGCAACCTTCTCATCTTTATTTAATCCTTTTTTTTTTTTTTTTTTACTGATAAATCCAATATAATATAGGTCACAAGTTAGACTAGTCAGTTCACTGACAGTAGCTGATACCAGACCTACATGTTGTTATGGTTACACTGTGTACTTCAAGTGAGCCACTTTTTTTTTTTTTTTTCAGAAGGAAAGAAAAGTGATCGTTAATGGATATACTATGTTGGTCTGTTTAAGACAGCTTTCATAAAACTATATAATGGGAAGGACAAAGGATGTTCTCATGAAAAGAACGCTTCAGCGTACAGTATTTATACAGTATTAAGAAAATTTATGGCAAAGCACTAAAGAGAAAGAAGCCTATGAGTGACTGGCGATTTCATTTTAATACTGACCTTTATATTCTGCAGGTGGAAAGAAGCAGTGAGGTGGGGAGGAGGAGAGGTGTATCACTGCCCTCTCCAGAAGATCGGCCAACACTGCGGAAACAGCCATATTGGAAAATTGGAATAGAATCATTCTAAGCATTTTCTATAAACTCTGATCATGGCTCATAAGCTCTGACAAGGTGCTATTGTGTTAATATTGAATGAACATCATTAGCGTAAGTGTGAAATCTCAGGTCATGACAGTGAATCATGTGACAAAGGGAGGTATGTGATTTAGAAAGAGGACAGGACCGAGAGCAGGTCCCTGGAGAACACCTCAAGCAACAGGCGCAGTGGAGCAATTTCGATGTTTGCATTGTCTGTCTTTTTTGACTGGGGTTTGTCTGGGATTTTGTTCATATTCCAGGACAGTGAAATAATGTGCATCGTCCATCTCAGAGTGTATGATGAAGATCATTGAAGAGGAGAGCAAATTCTCCTTACGTCATGAATCAGCTTGATCCGGGTGTGGACAGAAAACAGAAACATTCTTCAAAGTGAGCTTGAGGTAATAAGGATTTTTTTTCCCCCTGTCCATTAGCATGTTTTGTTTACCTTTCACAATTGCCACTGAGGTTTAATCCCTTGCCATCCTGCAGCATAATCCTGTGCCATCCTTACACGCTGAGATTTTAATCAGAAATTTCTGTCATGGCATACGTGGCCAGGAGTCAAGGGAGCCAAGGGAGAGTTGGCATACTCACTCTTTCTCCTGTTAATCACAGAGACGCTAGCCAATCGTAGGCGTCTATGAGCTCACGTATGAGGAAGAGGGTAGATAGAGCTTTCTTCCATGTGTATAACGCTGCCCTTCGATGCAGAGCTTGAAAGGATGTGGTTGGCTGGCTTCACGTGTCTCGGTGGAAGCACTTGTTAGCTTTTAAACCTGGTTAGTAGCTGTCATGTGAACGGGGAGAGCTGGCTGGCATGTGGGAAGTTTCACGACCTAAGAAATTTTTTTTTCCACATCCCTGTGATGACAAAAAGCTGTAAATCGCACTTTATTGTGTCAATGTCGCCAACAAGCAAGTGACCCTGAACAACCGCATTGCGCTGATCAATATGTATCCCCGGGTGCCTAAACGCCGCAGCTTACCGCTTCCTGTAAGAACGCTGGATTTGGCGCTAATGGCTTTGCACAAGTGTCTCCTGCAGTTCTCCATCCAGTTTTCGTCTCTCTCGCCATCTTTAGAAGAAGTTAGGAAAGCGCTGACCTCCGAGTCTGGAGATACACAAACAGCACAAGACAAACAAGTCTTTCACATATTTATGAATTTCTTATTACTTTATGATCTTTAAAATCTGCCCTGGCTTATGAAGCAGGCTACGCTCAATCAACTGAGCGTGACCTTTGATAAGACAAGAAATGGCATGCTCTTTTGCCTTACAAATGCTTTGCCAGACAAAACGGAATAAATTGGGGTCATTACGTTGCATTAAGTTGCTTCACCGCTCTTTGGTCGTGTAATGTCGAGGCGGCTTTAACGTTGAAATGTAGATGCAATGACGTGCGATGACAGCAGATAAGACACGAAGCTAAACATGGCAATTTTTAGCAGACGTCTGACTACTACCACTGTATATGTTACTCATATATTCCTCAGAGATGCTTCGCCGATGTACATTCAGAAATGATTTCACGATATAGAGATGTGCCTGCTTAATGTTTTCCTTTTCAGGGAGAAAAATTTACATTAACGCATGAATGTGACTCCGTGCACCAATTTCAAACGCATGGCTAGTGTTATCCATTTATCAGGATTTAATACCGATTAAACAAAACACACTACAGAATGAAAAAAAGTGGCGACTTAGCAATCATGAGTCTGAGCTAGTGATTAGGTTGAATCCCTGGACTAAGAATTAAGTCCTTGGTTGCTTGTGAGGTGAATTGTAATCACAATAAATACACCGACGTGTCTTGTCCTTCCTAAATGACTCCATTCACTTTGCTTAACTATGCATATAGTTAACTGCGTTTTGGGGCTGAGCAGCTCTGCCCTGACTGACAAGGGATAATGAAGAAACTGACAAGGGGTGCATTTCCTGTTAATAAATCTTTTTGAACAACAAACAGCTTAACGAACGAGCCTGTCCTGCACGTGTCTCTTAGAGATATCATCATTATTATCTTGATTATCGGCGATTGAACGATAGACTTCAATGCACTTCTTGACTGACTCCGGACCGAGTGAGTCTGATGAAAAGCAACAGCCAAACAACTGATTCACAGTCTGGAGGTAAGTTTAACAGACGACTCAGTGACGTAAACAGAATTACACAGGCCAGTAGATGAATATTTGTACGGATAAATGAATAGAATTTACAAACAGTGGCCGATAGATCTCAGGGTAATCAAAAATTTACAGAAGAAATTATGTTTGCTTGGAGGAGATTGGACAAGTTGCATTATATTCTGAAGGGCATGGCATGCAGAGGAAAAAAAAAATAGAAAACAGTGAGTGGTAAAACTATGAGGAAAATGAAAGACTGCTGTTCTTGGCTGACAGGAGTGGAACCCTGTATGGACTTCTGCTGATCAACATGCAATGCGCTCTGAGATACATTTCTGTTCGGCACGGTTGTGGTTAATAAGAGTAGTTAATTCAGTCACCATAGTATTCCTGTGAGCTGGAGCTAATCTAACCCTACTCCTTTGACCGCAGAACTTCCACTCATTGGATCTTTAGTCTGTTGTGTGTGAAAATCCCAGGAGATCAGCTGTTATAATAAATCCCAAAGTCCATCTAGCACCAACATCCATTCCATGGTCACTGAGATCACATTTTCCCCCATTCTTGTGTTTGATGTGATTATCAACTGAGGCGCCTCATCTGCAGCTACAGCTTACACAAAACAATAAATACAACAAATGCTAGACTAAAAAAAATAAATATAAAGCTAAACAAATCCAAGTGACTATACAGAAAAATAAAAAAAGGGTAGAAATTAAATCAAGCTGCTTTGATACCAACGAAGAAACTAGTGTTTGTACCAGTGTCTTACCTTGTTTAGTCCAGGGGGTCTTTGGAATTTCGAGGGTGTAACATGTGGGCACTGGAAAGGACGAGAATATCGGCCATGGGTATGGATCGTTCCCCTGAATGGAAGATACAGTACACACACAATGGTTAATAAATGATTA
Organism: Synodontis membranacea; assembly: GCA_025674565.1. Taxonomy (NCBI): domain Eukaryota; kingdom Metazoa; phylum Chordata; class Actinopteri; order Siluriformes; family Mochokidae; genus Synodontis; species Synodontis membranacea. Next base: position 9,434,486 of record JAOVYU010000040.1, on the reverse strand, counting down.
TTTGCTCCAAATTATCCATGCCAATGTACTAGAAGCAAAAGTAGAAGAATTTTTATTGATAAAAATTAACGAAGAGAATGAATTAATAGAAGAAACCATGTATAGGAAAATAAGACGGAGACAAAAGGTGTCAGTCGCTGTATGGTTTAAAATCTGACATGGCTCATATGAAGAAAAAATGAGCACTCTGACCTTCTGCAGTGCCCTTGGGGGAAGTCTCCTTTCAGAGGTTCCACCGATCACGTTCATCCGAACCAGGAGGTGGTTTCTCTCCACAGACAGGCCGTCAATGATAAAATCACTACGGAGCAATAAAAAGTCATAAAAACAAATTACATTAACATAACATTGTCTTAACAATGATGTAACGTAGTTATCATTTTGGGCTCAGCTATTAACTGACAATTTATTAAACTGTTCATTGACAGGGAGTGAAGAGGAAGTAAAGCCTTCAATCAGACATAAGCCAATAACACGTGTAAAGAATCCCATACAGTATGTTTAGATAATCATGGAAATTAATGGATCCATCAGGTCAAAGAAAAATCTTCTCTTATGCCAAACGTCATGACTGACTCAGTGCCTGAACCTTGCTTTGGTTTTGCGATTACCAATCTAACGTAGCTACCAAGCAAGGGACGCTTAAAACAGTATACATCGTAATACGTATGAAATAATGGGATTATGAGTCAGGACACGATGCATCATACGATGTGTCATTTCTCATAAATGTACACCTACCAGCTTCCAGTTAGTATTGGTTAACAGTAAGTGTGATAAATCAGGCATGGGATATGCATTACACTATAGCTTTCACTATTTGTTAACTACAATGACCTCATAGCTAAGGAAGCAACATTCAGTCTTCAAATGTGTCTTTTTTTTTATTACTGACTACATCGGTGAAAAAAAGGGAACGAAAATTTAATTTTCGACCGAATTATTTATTTAAATAGCTGAACTGTTGAATGACGTCCAGAAGGCAAACACTATTTACGCTCATGTCCAAATCAGAAGTACAGCCAAAATTATACTCAATATGATAAGAATGAAACACTTATAGAAAATAACACTAATAGGAAAACAATCAACAATGGGGTGGAGTGACTAGGCTCAGCACAAAGCTGCATTGCTGTTACCATCCCAAAGTTGATTATTTCCCAATAATAGCATTTCATATTATTTCTTTTCTACTTTTCAATGGTGGGCAAACATTTTTCTAGTTTGCCCACAATTAAAGAACATCACATCAAACTTTTCATCTGTTTAGAGTTACATTTCACGTTGTGAACAAGGTAGTATGTTATAGGACAAAGCACAAAGTCCTTTGTCGTGAACTTGTCAGGTTTACTTCTGACTGTTACAAAGCGCTGACACTGGAGGCTCCTTCCAAACATGCTAAATAAGGAATTAACGTTTCATCTGCACTATCCGCAATATTAAATGTAGCTATAAACAGATAAAAATTATAGCAAAAAAAAAAATGTAATAGTTGGCAGATGTCTTTGCCACAAGAGTAATAAAAATAATCAACTTGAGTATGGTAACAGTAACTTATTTTCCTATAACAGCATGCCCTATTTTATTCCTTCCTTAAGACTAGTGTAAGTGTAAGTATGCTGGACGTACTCTTGGCCAGTTGAGGACTCGAAGACGTTGTCCTTCTGACTCTGAAGCAGAACATCTGAGAGTTTATACTGAGACTCCAGGAGCAGAAGGGAGTCCAGGTTACAGCACATTGCACTCAGGAGTCTATAGGAGGAAAAGAGTGAAGGGTTTAAGCAATTGAAAAGAAATTTAAAAAAGGTCTAGAAGGTCATATCGCTGCTAAAACTGTGTAGAAACAAGACATAATCCTGTGATGTTTTAGAAACCCAAATCAAAGCCAAAGTACTACTTACAACTGCACTTTGTTCATCAAACTGAAACACAGAAATAAAGTGAAATGATAAAAGCCTGGACTTTTGGCTTTGAGGATGTTTTATATGAGTGGAGAGTATTAGAGCAGCTCTGAATAAGTGTGTGTAGGTGGGTGGAGGGTGCGGGGGTGAGCTGGCGCAGTTGTGATGAGACTCTGATTTCTTTCTCTAATGGATACTAATGATGGCACTGTAGCTTGATTCGAGAGGAGTCTCCAGAGTCTTCGCGGAGAGTAAGGCTAAAGCAGAATCCTTTCCATTGCACCAGATGTTGATAAGATTATTATTATTTTTTTTGTATATTTATACAGTATTGTGCAAAAGTCTTAGACACATGCAATGAAATGATGCAGAGTAAAGCTGACTTCGAAAACAATGAAATAATAATAATAATTCTACTTAAGATAAACATACAACACGCGGAACTAAACTAAGTCAATTTTCCTGACCATCTTGGAGAATCTGTCACCATTCTTCTGGACATTTTAAATGTCTCACTTGTTTATTTTTTATTTTTATTATTATTTTTTTTTTTGCAGCAAAACCCAGGAGCCTTCATTGTGCTTTTTGTCTGAAAAGTGTCCTCTTACATAATACAGTACTGTGCAAAAGTCTTAGACATCCTGTTCTTTTAGTACAAATATTTTTATACATGTTTATTTAATGAATTCCACATTACTGAGTCAGTACAAAAACAATTCAGACTCCTAAAAATTCCCCCCCCCCCCCCCCCCCGCCCAAAAAAAAACCAAAATCTGTATCTGAAAAAATATTAGTACGTCAGTAAAGAAAGCAACATATTACACGAGAGACCACTTTTGTACTTTATTTTTACCCATGATAGATTCCTCAGATTCCTGTTCTTCCCAGACAGGAGTGGAATCCAGTATGCCCTTCTGCTGTTGTATCCCATCCACATCATGGTTTGATGCTTTCTGTATGCTGAGATGCTTTTCTGCTCACCATGTTTGTAAAAAGTGATTAATTGAGTTACTATAATAATTTTTTTATCCTCCTTTGACCTCTTGTATCAAAAAGGCATTTCTGTGTAACCTTTAGAGACTGTTGTATGTGAAAAATCCCATCAAGATCAAGAGTTTCTGAAATTCTCAAACCAGCCTTTCTGGTACCACCAACCACACCATGATTAAAGCCAGAGATCACACTTTTTCTGCATTCTGATGTTTGATGCGAACATTAATTGAAGTTTTTGACCTGTATATGCATGATTTTATGCATTGAGCTCCTGCCTCATGATTGGCTGACTGGATAAGTACATACATTAGCAGGTGTACGTGTGGTCCATTCTATATAAATACAAACATTTATTTATTAATTTAATTGACTCTAGTATTAGGTGGGATTTCCTTAAAAAAAAAATAAATAAATAAATAAATAAAAAAAAACTTGCACTTTGCAAAAAAATGTGCAAGTTGATTTATTTATTAATAGAGTTCACAGCGGATTGCTCTTTCATATGAGTAAATTATCATGTGTTAGTCTTTTTTTTTTTTTTTGCATATTTGCCTTAATGAATATGCAATTTGGAGCATTCGTACCTAAAAGTGCAAAATAGGGAGTCGAGTCAATGCAAATAGATTGTTTTATTACCTGCAATATGATTTACTGCAGCCTGGAAGTCCCTTTGGGAACAATAAGTTAAAAATGCCTGAAGATCGTGAATTAAATTTGCAGAAGACCATTTCTGCCACATGAAGAAAAACAATGATCAAAAACTATTCTTTTTAACACTGACTGAATATTACTGTGGCAAAGTTGACTTTGTGTTAGATGTTATCCACCATTTCACACCTCTGGAACAGCATTTAAACGGACCGTGAGTCTAGCTTAACAGGACATATGAGTACACACATTTATTTTGCATTCGTGTTGTATTTTTTTTTTTTTAACTTATTCTACAGCCTTTAAACAGCATTATAATAGATATACTGTATTGTTTGCATGGCAGGGTTTCATTTTAGTTTGACTTTTAACCTTTTGGACTTGCCCTTGGACTTGCCCTGGCTATCAGGAACAAATAGCACACTCAAAGACGTTATTTTCATAATGTCTTTAACCCTATTCTGCACCTGATGCAATTATTCCAGAACTCACTCACTTTTTTTTTTTGCAATTTATCCCTTTGTACTAAGTCAATTTATTCTAGTTGCATATTTTGCATAATTCAGTTGATAGCTTGAGACAAAAGTAAATAAACCTTCTCTCAACTGCCTTAATGTATTTTAATGCTAAACTGAAAGCTCTTTGCAGGTATGTGTATTTTGAAAGCAATCATATATGCTGCATAATCACAGTTTATTTGACTGGTTTATTTGATAGCCCTTGTCCTCAATATCTCAAACTTCCTCTGGGTCTCACTGGAGCTGAAGATGAGAAACAGCAGACATCAACCTGTTTTACATTCATCCCTTTCAGAGGAATGTTATGTTGATGTGTGGGCAGGAAAGTATATCGGTGTGAGATGATGAATATCTGAGAGGCGGATTTAGACCTGACACCTCCAGTGTAACGACACATTCAGACACTGAGTCAGACGTGATGGGTGGGATCCAACCCTGCGAGCCCTTTACCAGCCTACGGCTTCCTTACTCTATTTTATTTTATTCATGTATCATATTCCAATCATTTGGATTATTTTAAAGATAAGAAAGAGCATTTATACATTATTTCAGCCACATCATTATCTGTCAAGACAAAGCCCTGCAACTCTGAATTCAAGCTAATACAACCTAAAAAATATTTTCCTTCTGGAGATGGTTCTTTCTTTTTGAGTGGCTGGGACACACTCTGGCTGGGTTAACACTTATTCTCAGGTGTCTACCACTTCCAGGGGAGCTGAACACTTCTACTGCAGAAGCTAAACATCCTTTCTAGGTTGCCTACTCGCATTCCTCAACTTTCCTTCTAGGGAAGCTAGATCATTCTTTCTAGGGTACCTAATACACTTAAAGCTACAGGCTCC
>JAOVYU010000040.1:9402682-9415920 GCA_025674565.1 Synodontis membranacea | reverse complement strand
TAAGAAAGTTAAAATATAATATATTCTAGACTCATTACCCGTAAACTAAAATGTGTCAAGCATTTTTGTATTTTTGTAATTATGGCCTATGGCTAAAAATAATGCAAATACAGTGTGTCTCATGGTCTAGTTCAGTGTTTCCCAACCACTGCGAGAAATCATCAGGTGTGCTGTGGAAGAATATCCAATTTCACCTCATTGGTCCCTTATGGCTAGTCTTCCAGATCTTGTTTTGAAAAGCGACTGTTTGCGCCCTCGCCTTACTACACTGCACATGATACCCCCTCCAACCGGCCGACACCCAACCGATTTCTCCACGTGTGCCCTGTGATTTTTCTAATGTGAAATATGTGTCGTGGTGCAAAAAGGTTAGGAAACACTGGTCTAGTTCAGTACATGCAACCACAATCATGGGGAAGACTGCTGGCTTGACCGTTGGCCAGAATCCAATATCCTCCACAAGGTATTAATAGAAAGATTACTGGAAGGGAAAAGTGTGGTAGGAAAAGGTGCACGAGCAAAATGTCTGCAGCCTTGAGAGGACTGTCAAGAAAAGTAAATTTGAGAACTTGGGAGAGCTTCATAAGGAGTGGACTGAAGCTGGTGTCAGTTCATCAAGAGCCACCATGCACAGACGCCTTCAGGAAAGGGGCTACAATTGTCATACAAAAACCAACTGAACTGTTGATCAGTGGTCTGAAGTCCTCTTTTGAAATGAAAGTAAATTTTGTATTTCATTTGGACATCAAGATCCTAGAGTCTGGAGGAAGAGCGGAGAGACACACAATCCAATGTGCTTGAAGTCCAGTGTGAAGTTTCTGCAGTCTGTGATGATTTGGGGTGCCATGCCATCTCCTGGTGTTGGTCCACTGGGTTTTATCAAGTCCAAAGTCAACACAGCATCTACCAGGAGATTTTAGTCTTGATCTGCTGACAATATGCTGATTGAACTACTTCCAGATGGTAGGTTGACCATGATATTACTGTGTTTGATTGGCCAGCCACCTCAAGAATCTATGGGTTTTGTTAAGAGAAATTTGAAAAACAGTGACCCAAAAATACAGACGAGCTGAAAGCCACCATCAAAGCAACCTGCGCTTCAATAAGACTTCAGCAGTGCGACAAGCTGATCTCCTCCACGCTACACCACATTGATTCAATAATTTGTGGTAAAGGAGCCCCAACCAAGTATTGCCTGTATAAATAACCTATTTTTCAAACATAGAACAATCCTTTTTGGATTGATCTTAGTAGATAGTCTAATACTTCAAGATTCCAAATTTCTGGTTGATTTTCATTCAACAAAAATGACAAACCAGACTAAAAAAAGGCTTGAAATATTTCACATTACGTGTAATGAACATGGAATATATGAAAGGTTTCCTTTTTGAATTCAATTGCACAACAACAAAAAAAAGCACTTTTTCACAATACTTTTTGAGATGCACTAGTATGCACTTTTGCACACTGAATTACCTTTGCTGTAATAAAGTGTGCTATACAAATAAATCTGCCTTGAAAGATAATCAATAAACGATAAGCAGAGAAATCATTTCAAATGCTTAAGCTATTGGTAGTTTGAGCACTAGAAGGGTACCTTTCTCCACGCCTGGGCTATGCATTCATGCAGGCTGTAGGGTCTGAGCACCTGCAGCCCCTCGCACGTGTTGTACATCTGACGGCACACAAAAATGAAGGCCCCCTTCACAGTGTCTGAGTTCTGCAACTCCTCACACGCACGTAGCTCTTTAGCCAGCAATGCCTGAGTGAACTGCACAATCACATGTGCTGCTGAAATACTGGAACCCCCCCCCCCACAAAAAGTTAACTGTCAAATACTCATAACAACATACTACACAACTTTGCAAGTAAGCCAGACTGACACTGAATATTTGTTTATACAGATTTGGGGATTTATGAAAATTTAGGGAAAAAAAGTAAATTTAATTATTGCTGTCTCTGAGTGGCTTGAGTGTAGACATGACAAAAGAAATCATGAGCTAAATTAGTTTTCCTTACCCTTCACCCTCAGCAGACACAATCTTCCTCTCATACAGGAAAAGCGCTAAGCCGCGTTCGGTGGTGGCAATTCTCGCAAGTGTGTCTGCTATGTGGGTCAGGCTGCTTTCTGGAGAGTTTAATTTGGCCTGTGAAGTGAAAAACAAATTGAAAAAAGGCTTTTGGCAAATTGTGAAATGCATGCAGAATGACAGTTTGGGGCTAGAAGCGAAATCTGTGTTGTTCTGCGTGTCTGCTTTAACATTTATAATATGTCTACTGTTGCGTCCAGAAGGAATAATTAAAGTAACCTGGCCCAGATCCACTGGTTTTCAAATGATGGACTATATGCAACTGTGAGAAAGTAAGTTCCTGCAAGACTGTATGTTACTATGAAATTGTAAGTTATAAGAGTGTAAGTTATTGTATGTCCATAAGTTATTGCAAGATTGTAATTTAATGTGAGATTGTACAATACTTTAAGACTAAGTTAATATGAGATTGTAAGTTGCTGTATGACTGTAAATTACTGTAGTAACATAAGCTACTGTGAAATTGTAAGTTACTGTAAGACTGTAAGTTACCGTGGAACCATATTTTACTGTAAGACTGTAATTTAATGTGAAATTTTAAGTTATTGTAAGACTGTAAGTTACCGTGGAACCATATTTTACTGTAAGACTGTAATTTACTGTGAAATTATAACTTGCTATAAGGCTAATTTACTGTGAAATTGTAAGTTGCCTTATGAGTGTAAGTTACTGTGAGACTATAATTTACTGTGAAATCATAAATTAAAAAAAACTGTAAGTTTCTGTAATTATTGTAAGTTACTGTAAAACTGTAAGTTACTCTAAGACGGTAAGTTACTGTGAAAATGTAAGTTATTGTAAGACTAAGTTACTGAGAGATTGTAAGTTACTATAGAACCATAAGTTATTGTAAGACTAAGTTACAGTAAGACTGTAAGTTACTGTGAGAGTGTAAGTTATTGTAAGACTAAGTTACTGAGAGATTGTAAGTTACTATAGAACCGTAAGTTATTGTAAGACTATGTTACAGTAAGACTGTAAGTTACTGTGAGAGTGTAAGTTATTGTAGGGCCATAAGTTATTTTAAGACTAAGTCACTGAGAGATTGTAAGTTACTACAGAACCATACGTTATTGTAAGACTAAGTTACTGTGAGACTGTAAGTTACTGAAGGGCCATGAGTTACTATGAAATTGTAAGATACTCTGAGACTGTAAGTTGTCCTAAGGCAAAATTTGTCTTACAGTTGAAATGACAGTTTTAATAACTGTAAAACAAAATGCTGTATATTTGTGTGTTACAAGTGTCTAATTAAAGTGATCCAGACCAGCCTCAGCAGTTACAGCTAGAATTGTTTCCAATAAAATAAAACACAAATTTCTAAACTTTCAAATTTAGAGTATTTAACATCAACTCATTTCATGCAAAAATAACAAAACATATTAATATGTAAAAATCATGCTTTTTTTTTATACCTTTACAGTAGTGATATGACAGTTATCAGTTACGTTACAGCAGCTACAGTATAAAGAGCTGCTATCTCACTTTGACCTGAAGCTAATAAGACAAAATGAACAGCTTATCATGGTACCTACAGTATAACCTGAAAAACACCTCTATTCTGAAAACTTGCAGCTTTACCTTTGGCTGTAACAAATGCTGATACTGGAAACTCACTGAAAGTTGTATGATAGTAAAGACTATACTTTATGTTTTTATTTGCATAGAAAAGATATTGTATTAAGATAAGTACAGTTATATGGGCCTGTGACTTGGATTACTCCTAGAGCTACTGTTGGAAAAACATCCGCACTGTAAACAATCAGCTTCAAGGATATAACAGTGCTGTGGTATAAAAAAACGAATATAACTTTGCAAATAGCTCTAGATATCAAAATGTTACAAGACCACTGGGAGTGGTTACTTCTTGCTGACCTGTTTTCCTTTGAGCAGAGCGAGGATGGGGACCAGCAGGGTCTCAACGACGGGGATCTGGTAGATACACTCCACAGCACATTCGGTGCGTTCACACAGGGTCCTTAGGACCTCCATCACCAGAGTAGTTGGGGAGAACGAGTCTGCACAACATTATTACAACACATCACATACATCAGTATACACACGACTGTGCAGACTAATCCTGATCCTGCATATTGTCACCACATCCACTGGGAAGTGAGCAGTGACCTAATAAAGTACCTATGTTGAATTTGGTTACCCCCCCCCCCCCCTCCAGCTACCATGCGAGCCTAGATATGGATGGCACTATGAATGGTGCATTGACTGACCAAACACTAACTGCCATCACAGAATTTAATCTCTTTGGCACGGAATATCTGCTTAAAACATTTTTTGCACCTCGGCACATAAACCTTCAGTTATTTTTTTTTCCTTTCACGAGTCACTTTTCACACAATCGCAAGTTCCTCATATATATATATATATATATATATATATCTCTTAATGTTAAATTTTTCATTTATTTAACTACAGAAATGCTTTCCCTCACTGTAATTTAATCAAAAACAACAACAAAACACTCCGTTCAAAGTAGGCCAAATAGTCATTGTGTGCACTCCCTACATAGTATATAACATATCGATTCTGAACACTCGACCCCTAGTGCACGTCTTGCACAATGAAACTCAAATTTAACTATAAAGTCTAACTAAAGTCTAATAATGTTCACGCTCAGTCTTCTCTGTATTGACTGTTCGAGGTATATTAAATTAATGGCAATCCCACTCAGTCCTGTTGTTAGTCACCACCAACAAACGCACTTGACCAGGATGCAGATTATCCAGGATTCGGGTTAATTACCAACTTGGGCCACGCTGCAATGTCCAATGGAAAAGTGCTAAGGCAGTAGAAGACACCCAGGGAGATGTTAGAAATCAATGCAGCTTTACTCAAGCATGCAAAGGAGTTATTTATTCAGCTCATTAAAGATTAGCACAGGGTAGGGTTAATGAATCACTGCTTAATAACTAGCATTGATTAATTCAGAGGAAGAAGGTGGGCAGTACTGATGAAACTGAACAGGCACGAAATGGCCATAAAAACCACATAGTCAAATTGAGGAAGTTGTGCATCAGACAAGGAAGGATGCCTGAAGAATCATTTTATTACTTACTAATTTTATTACAACGGACCATAAAAATAGCTTCTTCAGTGGAGCTAATAATTCGTCAGCTGTAGAACATAAACTCGAACAGACATTCTTATCTCCATACACACACACACACACACACACACACACACACACACACACACACACACACCCTGGAGTTTATTTAAACTGGTCTGAAGGTGAGCCGTGATTCAGTAAGACACACCTGCATGATTCAGATTGGTCTGATGTGTGTTTGGGTGCTGATACATGATGTTTATCAGTATCACCACCAAGTCACTCAGAGTCACTGGATCTGGAACAGATAAAAGATCATGATGACGTCTGACTAAAATATTACCACCCTGCAAGTTGAAGATAATCTTAGAATAAAGTTATGAATAAAGTTCCGGTGTATAAGGCAATAATTATTACATTCACATTAGGTCGTCCATACAAAGCAAAAGGATACAACTGAGATTTGGGATTTGAACTTCTAATCAATAAGGAACTAATGAGCCACCGCTTCCCGCTTTGCGATGCCACACTGACCTCTCCTCTTCCTCACTTTAATGGGGAAAAGCTTCCTCCCATTGGTGTACATCAGAAGCCTCCCAAGCACACAAAGCGAGTGAACGAAGTGAGCGTACTCCAGCTCCTTAACACTGTAACAGCTTCTCTGAGCGCAGCCTGAAGACACGATACAGAACAGGAAAGCTCATTAAATTTACTTCTGTCTTTCTATTAATTTCCTACAGCAGCACAGCTGTGACAGTAGATCCATCTGCAAGATAAGTCACAGGCATTGATGCACTCGTTCGAGGATGGAGTGGTGTGGTGTGTCCCAAAGTTGATTATTTCCCAATAACAGTATAGCCTGAAGTCATTTATTCCTCATATCACACAACAATGTGCTAAACCAAACAATGTAATATTTATTAAGAATGATGCATTGTACTCTGTATTGATTTATAGTAACATTTAGGTTGTGTTCACGCAGCAGGCAAATGTGTCCCAAATCTTTTTTTTTTTTTTTCCTTCAACGTGTCATAGATTTGTTAGTTGCATTGCTGTGTGAACATCAAAACCTCAGAATTCAGAATCTCAGAATTCAAAACGTCTGTCTAAACAGGCAGATAGGAATTCATGCGACATTTACGCCAATCAACCTTGACACTAGATGTGAACCAAAGTGGTGGTGGCCTAATAACATGCCCTTTTTACAGCAAACTTAAACACATCATGTGACACGATATGTTCAGACTAATACACAGATATAGTGAACAGTGTAATTAAAAATCTAATTTGGTCAGTAAATAGGATTAGGGCCGCTTTTGCCTGTGTGAACGTACCCTTAATGTTGTAGAATGTCTGCAAAACTTACATTACAGCAGGTGTAAACAGTCAGCCACTAACCAGCCTTGTCATCTTACCCAAGATTTAAATGGGCTTTTAAAATAGACCTATAAAGTGACTATGTGGCTGCGAAGCACATTCTGGGTCACGCAGTTCTAAAACAAGGCCAAAACCAAGGTTTTATCTCACAGCAGCTGCAGAGTCAACGTAAGCAGCTTCAGCAATCAGCACAACTCTCACCATTTCAAGATATCAAATTAGTACGTAGACATGGCTCTGTTTCTGCAATTTCTGGCTTCAGTGCTTGAAGAACTGCAAAACGGATTTTTCAATGCATCTGTCAGTTGCATTCTGACTTCTGTGCTTCTGTGGGAAAGAAACTAGAGTCTTATTTAAATATAAACTCTACAAAACCTGGAAAAATACAAACTACAGTCTGTGGAACAGCCATCTGAACTTGCGTGGCCTCTGCGTTATCTACGGGAACATGATAGAGTGGCGCTGAGACTCGGAGGATCATACAGGAACTACACGTTCAGGCAAACAAAGGCAAAGCTGGCTGATAGTCGGGACTTAAGCCAGGCTGCTTACTCAGCACAAGGCGAAAGGCAGATAAAGGTAATGATGTACGAGGAAAAGAAGGCAAGAAAATACAGTACATGTATTCAGGATCTTCTTCAGTTTCAGGCTGAAACTAGCTTGTGTGAAACTGGTGCTAAATAGAACTTGGTGCTAATCATGGTGCTAATTTGCCCCTGGTTTTGGGAGTTGGATAAAAATCATATGTGAATCTAATTTATTACATTAAATTGAATATTTGTCAATCAAACATGCTTTTTTTTTTTTTTTTACCTTTATTGCTATTTTTCCTTTATACCTTTTATTTTACTGTTACCTTCAGTTTCTGCACACTTTTAATATGCCACTTCTTTTCTCTGAACCTCCCTTAAATCCATACTATTAAGAGTACTATAAGTGTACTCTGATCTAGTTTTTGCTTAAGTAGCATGTTTAGCAATTAGGTTTAATTAAGAAACATTAAAATAAAGAAAATATTGATATTTCTAACATTTATATCTTGTTTCACCATCATTCAGTCTTCACTAGCACTACAAAAGATTTTAAGCTATGCTCAGGCTTGACAAATCATTTTGTTCTTATTTCTCAGCGATTTAGTTTTCTCACAACATGAAAACCAAACGTTTTGCGTTCACCTTCAAGTTACACAGAGCACCAAAACTGTATTATATACAGCATATTTAAGTGTTTGTGAAGAAACTTCATGAATTTGCTGCTATTTGGAACACCCAGCAATCATATTAGGAAATGCTTATAAAGTCATTTATTGTATTGTTATCACGGTTATTTTGTAAGGTTCGGTTATGTTCTCTTGCATGGCTCTCTTTGGGATTTAAACTCCATGAGTCGGTGAGTGGAGTTTAAATACCACAGTTCGTTCAGTTGGTATCCGTACACATACCAATCTGTTGATGCTCCATAGCATGTGTGATCTCCAAGGTTCCCTCTCTGACAGCATCACAGGACTCCAAGTAATAAATGCACTGCTGAAGAGCTGCGACAATCTGAAAGGGAAACAGAACGTTCAAAAATGGCTTGAGGCTTTTCAGTAAATAAATTTAGAGTCCCTTTCCCCAACAAAATACTCTCAGTATCAGTTTGCGCTTGATATAACCCCCTGATATTCCATGATAAACTGTTCATTTTATTCCTTCAATTTTTCCCTTATCATGTTCACGCTTCTGCTCACACCAGACATCATCGATAACAACGGTTCGAATGAAATCTTGGGTATTTTACATGCATTAAAGCTAGCATTATGTGACAGTAAGTAGCTACATATTGGTGTAAATCAAACACATAAATTACTGATAATACACTATATGACCAAAAGGTTGTATACACCTGACCATCACACCCATACGTGTTTATTGAACATCCAATTCCTGATTCAGTCCACCTTTGCTGTCATAATAACCTCCATTCTTCCGGGAAGGCTTTCCACTAGATTTTGGAGCGTGGCCGTGTGGATGTTGTGTTCATTCGGTTACAATGAACAACATTTTAGTGTGCATTAGTGAGGTCAGGCACTGATGTTGAGTTAGCAGGTCTGGGGTGATTTCATCCCAAAGGTGTTCAGTTGGATTCTGTGCACTCGAGACACTCGAGGTCTTCTACTCGAGATCTTCAAAGTGATCTTCTGGAGATCACTTTGTGCGCAGGGACATTGTTATTCTGTCCAGATTTGGGCCTCTTAGTTACAGTGAAGGGAAATTGTCATGCAACAGCATACAAGACATTCTAGACAGTTGTGTGCTTTCAACTTCGCGTCAACCATTTGGGGAAGAACCAGACATGGGTGTGATGGCCATACAGCGCATCTCTATAAATATATTGTCATGACTTGAACTAATTTGAACAGCCACTAAACATACCGTAATGCATTTGGGAGTGGTAATAATTGGCAGGGTCGTGTATGCAGTATACGCCATGTAAAAAAAATATATTGTTTTTTGTGTTTGGTTTCGATGTGGCAATGTCTAGCAGAGAGATTTATAAACAGACTCTCCAGCGTCAGTAATTTGTAACAGTCGGAAGTAAAGCTGTGACTAAGTTTTCCAAGACAGGAAACAATAGAGAAGTTGGCATTTTGTGGTTTCTCAGTAACATCACAAGCTGGTGAGGTTTCTGATAGTCTATAGCTGCTAATAACCATAAATAGTATATGATATAAAAGGGTGATAACAGGAACTGACATTAAATGTAAACCAGTAATGAATAAAATGGTATAAACAAATCAAAATTGCTATGGTATAAGAGGAATAAATTCTTCATGACATGTGGTTATAGCAGAAAACTCAGCTCCAGAGTGGCTTTTTTTTTTTTAACCATCTCATTCCATCTTTGCTGATTATTGTCCTATATAAGCACATCCCCAAGTGTTTCATTCCATATGTTAACCTTTAAGAAACACAAAACAAGTGCATGACTAGATAAAAACAGTAGAAATGGCAAAAGGGTTGTCAAAATGAAAAATTTAATAAAACAAGAAATCGTAAAAAAAAAAAAAAAAAAAAAAATGCATGTAAATCGTCTAATGTAAACAGCAGAGAAGTAAATACGTTAATATAAACCACTTAGAAAACTACTTTAATAGCAATGACACCCTCTCAAACTCACCACTGGCTTGTATTTCCTCTCAAGAAGCTTCAAGACCACCGTCCGGCTGTAGGAGCCATGCTGGAGATAAACAGTATCAGGAAAGGTAATTAGTTACAGCGCTATATCAGTTCTCACATAGAGGAATCTGCTTCAGAAGAATTTATTAACTCCTACAGTATATTCTGTTCTTAATTCAGTAATGGACCCAGGCAATTGTTTCAGATTTATATTATTTAGCAATAACGTTGCAAAAATAAATAACGGAATGGTAACACAAAAAGTGACATTGGCCGGGCCCTGAGCTCCAGGGTTCCTGATTTGGTCCTGAGCTCAGGTTACTGCCTGTATTGATTTGTAGATTCTCCAGTTTCCCCCTCCATCCCAAAGAAACATGCATGATGGCGGACTGACTACGCTGAACTGTCCGTGAAGGTCTGCGTGAATGTGTGAGTACGGTGCCCTGTGAGTTGTTCCGTTCAGTGTGTATTCCCAGATTGCACCCCAGTGTTCCCTGACAGGTGACCAAGAGAAAGTGAAGACGAATGAATAAATGAATGAATGAATGAACACACATATAATATATAGCCACAAGTGGAAGTGACAGGTCCTCGCACCTTCTGTGCTATCACCATCTTTTTTTATTAAGCGGACATGGGTGAAAGAGCCACTCTTTCTGTTGCCAGATGGTGGCGCTATACCTGACGTATTTATTGTCTAGACGTATAAATTCATTGTGTTTGCCATTCCAACACCATGCAAAATATCCCAAATCCCTTTGCAATTTAACATCAGCACCATCTTGACATCATGTATACCAAATCTGACATGAACCATCTAGGAGGAGTATGGTAATAAATAAATAAATAAATAAATAAATAAATAAAATGAATCAAGTAACACGCCAAACGCACAAAATCCAAAATACCTCACAATATACCTTACAAATTTGTTTGTCTGGAGGAGACCCATATGACTACCAAATCTGGTGTGCGTATGTGAAACTACATCCTGGGCAAAAGACTCTTTGGCACATGACATATGGTGGTGCTACAGAGTCAGTGGCCTATACCCAGGGCCAAGTCTCTGAGTAACTGCCCCAACCACTGATGTGTGTGCCAAATTTCATACGTTTTCCAAAATGGAAACCATCTCAAAAATGATCAGTTACTGAAATCCTAATAGAGGCAATAGGGTCCTGTGCTCCTACGGTGCATGTGGGCCATAATAAATAAGCAAAGCCTAATGTATATCTACTCTTCCACTCAATAAATGAAAGCAGAAATACTAATCATAAAAAAATAAATGTTTGGAAAGCCTCTTGATGAAAAGTGTGTGTGAATAAGAGATGACTAATATGTGTCGGAGACAAAAATTGCTTCTGAAATCCCTTGTCGCTTTGAATTCGTTCTGTAACGCAAATACGACTTTTTAATTCTGATTTTCCACGTGCACGGAAACAGCAATATCATGTTTCCTGTAAATTATTAATTTTTAAGGTTACACTTCTAGTTAAAGTGAAAAACGGGTCATTTTAACTCAAACACGAGGGTTACAGTCGACTGACGCGCGTGGCTCACCATCCATCTCTTGAACCAATTGGCTTTGATATCCAACAAAGACAGGAAGTGGACTGGCTCTAGAGCTTTCTCCGAGCCATGAGCTGACACGCCGTGTTCAGGATGTAGAGAGAGAAGAGCAAGTGTGCTCTCTATTATTTCCTCCATGTACCTACAGAACAGGAACAAAAAAAAAGCTCATCAATGCATGCTGGAGAAATCCCAGCGGACGTGATTGTGTGTGAAGACCCTCAGCTCACTTCTCAGGATGCCGGATCCAAAATGTGGTCACTTCTTTCTGAAAGTCGTTCATTAAGCGCATCTGGGTAGACAAGAGGTCAAAGAAGACGAATTAAACGCTGCAGTCCAGGTTAATCTGTACTTAAATAAAATAGAAGAAGACCACACACTTGCTTGAGGAGCCGAGTGATATCCGGTCTGTTAACATCCATGAGTGCTGACTCAGAGGGGAAACTCAGCTTGCGATACAGGAAGTCGCTCTCCAGACTTTTCACTAAAAAAAAAAAAAATAAAAAAAACAAAAAAAAAAAAAACACATAGCTATGAGAACAGAAACCGCATTTGTACAAATGTTCATTAAAATAATGAAAAGCATCTACAGAAAATGCACACGTCTATTACCCAAGCTGGTGTAGATTTCCCTCGTCACATTCAGAGGAGAGGTAGAAAATGTTTTCGCAAAAAAGCGTAACGCTTTATCCTGCACAAAAAAACAGCAACATAAATAAGTTAACAAATGCTGAATAAAAAGGATCGTCCCATGGGGATCGGAGCGTTTTAAGAGGCAATAAAACAAACGACTGACACATTTTTCACATCTCAGAGACAGCAAAGGGCTCAACGGACAAGTGATTTTACCGAATAGAAGCACCAGAGGAGCCGTACGGAAAAAAAACTTGATGAGGCTGCAGAATGTGCTGACATTAACTTTCAATTTACAAAGGCTGTGGCTCATCATGGAAACTGCCTCTAAGGTTGCAAAATGGATTAAAAAAAAAACCCTTTGCATGAGTGCCTATTGCAGTGTAAAAGCTGATGTGAAAGGGTGGAAGTAGTAAATCACTGAGTTGCGAAAGAGCTCAGAACTGAAGACAAAATGCTAATTTTAGTACCAGGGATTGACACTACAAGAATTGTTTGGGCTGAATAAATAATTATAATCATCCTAAAGGCCTTCTATAAAGGCTTATGGGGGACGTTTACTTTTAAGCCAAATGTTATTAATGCCTATGTATAATGTATGTTTGTTTCTGCATTAAAATGTACTTTTAGGTAGGTTTTTTTTTTTTTTTTTCACTTAAAAAATTGACTGTGTAATAATTAAATACATTTAGAACTAAATTAGGAAATCTAAGAAATAGGTCTCCAAAAAATGAGTCCAATAGGTAAAAAAAAAATAAATAAATAATAATAATAATAATAATAATAATAATAATAATAATAATAATAATAATAAAAAAAGGTATTTTATTGGATATTCTAAATATAGAGTAAATTATCTTTATTATATGGGGTTTGGAGTTTGGGGCTTCGAGTTGAAAAAATGAAGCATGTATTCAATAAAGACTCTCGTGTCTGAATAAGTGAACCATGTAGAGTTCGTTCACATGGCTGATTTCAGTAACTGTGTACAGAATAAGATATGCACAATGTGTAAATAAACTGTACGTCATTTTTTTTTTTTTTATTGTTGTTGACTATGGTGTAACGTTTAGAAAACTGGCACCGGAGACTTTATTGTGTATTAAAACATCTTTCATCAAGGTCCTAAAATGGTACTAACAAGTAGCTCACAAGTAGCCCAATACTGTGGAAAAAAAAAAAAAAACAACAACACATATGGAGACTGGCATGCACAGGGCTGCTGAGTATACAGGATCTAAGAAAGCCATGAACAACAGCTGGTCAAAGTGGGATACCAGATAATTGGCTAAGTTTGTTGCTATGGTTACAGGTTAGGTATCTTGGAAGGTGTGTGAATATATA
>JAOVYU010000040.1:9376614-9392263 GCA_025674565.1 Synodontis membranacea | reverse complement strand
CACCCACCCACCCATCCATCCACCCATCCACCCACCCACCCATCCATCCATCCATCCATCCACCCATCCACATATCCATCCACCCATCCATCCATCCATCCACCCACCCATCCATCCATCCATCCATCCATCCATCCATCCATCCATCATGCTTGCTTGCCTGTAGAACATAATGACTTAACTACCACTGTTATACCCAATCATTTATCCCCATATTGACTTTTTTTTATTTTTATCTTTCTTCTGTAGGTGACCCTCATAACTGAAGATGGGTGACTGGGACCTCCTTGGCCGGCTGCTGGACAAGGTGCAGAAACACTCGACTGTAGTTGGGAAGATCTGGCTGACTGTGCTGTTCGTCTTCAGGATTCTGGTGCTCGGAGCTGGTGCAGAGAGAGTGTGGGGCGATGAGCAGTCTGATTTCATCTGCAACACCCAGCAGCCTGGCTGCGAAAACGTTTGCTACGACCACGCATTCCCAATCTCCCACATTCGCTTCTGGGTGCTGCAGATCATCTCGGTGTCTGCTCCCACTCTGGTCTACCTGGGCCACGTCCTGCACATCATAAACGAGGAGAAGGGCATGAGAGAAGCCATGAGGAAGGCCCAGAACGATCAGGCTAACATGTTCCAAAGGAAAGGCCTCAAACTTCCCAAATACAGCAACGACAAAGGGAAAATCAGCATCCAGGGTCGCCTGCTGAGAAGCTACATTCTGAATTTGCTTTGCAAGATCTTGCTGGAGGTCGGCTTCATTTTAGGACAGTATTACCTTTATGGATTTACACTTCAGGCTCAATACATATGTAGTAGTTTCCCTTGTCCACACAAAGTCGACTGTTTTCTTTCAAGACCAACAGAGAAAAACGTCTTTATTTGGTTTATGCTCGTGGTATCCTGTGTGTCGTTGCTGCTGAACCTCATCGAGGTCTTCTACCTGTGTGTCAAGAAGGTCAGCGAGTGCCTGAACCGCAAGCGCGACTACAACGTAACCTCTGTGACGCCGGTTTTGACCAAGAAGACTTTCGAAAACAAAGACCACATGATACAGAACTGGATGAAATGTGAGCTACACCTTCAGAAAAAGGAAGCTGCCAACGAAGTGAGCAAGCGCTCGGCTTTGGAAGACCACAACACCAACGACGTGGAAGAGGTTCACATCTGAGTTTTGTAAACAGAAACTGAGGTTTTGTTTTGGGGTTTTTTTGGTTTTTTTTTTTCATGTTAGATAATACCTTATATGGCCAAAAGTATACGGACACCTATCCATCACTGCTCTTTGTCTTTGTTGAACATCCAACGTTCCAAAACCATGGGCATTAACATGGAGTCGGTTCCCGATTTGCTGCTTTAAAAGCCTTCACTCTTCTGGGAAGGTTTTCCAAGAGATTCTGGAGTATGACTGTGGGGATTTGCGCCTCATTCATTCACAAGAGCATCAGTATGGTTTGCACAAGAGCATTAATGAGGCCTGGAGCACAGGCACTGTTTCACTGCATCTCAAAAGTGTCCGGTGAGGTTGACTCGACCCACTTGAGGTCTTCCACTCCAACCATCTCAAACACCTCGCCGTAAAGGGAAACTGCAATGCTAGAGAATGCAAAGGCATCCTGGACAATTTCCTAGGATGCGCCAGCAGTTTGAAGACTGACATACAGGTGTGACGGACAGGCGTCCGCATACTTTTGGCCTTGTAGTGCAGTTTCGTATTATTTCACAATGCTGTTGAATTCTGAAATCTGATTGATCAGAAGATGTTGATGATTATTATTATTATTATTATTTTTTAATAACAGCAGGTCTGACCGTAGTGCAGCCGTAATTCAATTCACGTTCGTATTAATGCACCTGTTCTAATATTTCATTGTTTCTATAGTAACCCCACGTTCACTGGGAATTGTTCGGAGGATGCTTCAAAGACCAACGTGTCCTTATTAAATGAACTTTGCAGAGGCTTTCTGTTTGGAGATGTTTATTCGACATTCCATGGAAGGAGTTTCGAGTCTCAGCATCTCCTGTGTTTTTGCTTTGCTTTACTTTAACGGCTGTTTATAGCAGCTAAAACATAAGTGATAACTTGTCTCATGGACGTTTCACAGCATTAAATCTAACTATAAATGGGTAAAAGGTGTGACGTTGTTTTTTTTAATAAATAAAAAGTTGACAAAGTGCACCGGTTAATAAAGTTAAAAAAAAAAAAAAAAAAAGCACTTCAGGTTGCACTGTTACTAGATAATAAACAACTTCAGGGTGGTACGAGCACGTACGTGTCACACCAAGGCACATCACCCCGTCCTATCGTTGATTATTTTCCTGCAACAGCATGCCCCAAGTGGTTTCCTCCTTACTTAAATAACAAAAGAGAAAAAACGGTTTTATGAAAATCAGCTTTGATTTTTCTATACATGGCTGAATGCTGAAATATTTTATATCCGTGAGATTGTCTAAAAGGATAAAAGGAAGTTTCTTTTTCTTTCTTTCTTTTTTTTTTCTTTCCCTAAATGGATGACGCTTGGAAGGAGTGGAAAACAGATGAGTATAAAGAGCATGGTCCACCATCTGTCAATCATTAATACGCTATTCTAACCGTGAGTAGGACATTCGCTGATCTCCGGACTACGTGCGGGGCAGATTTTAAAATAAATTATTACACAACCATAACCAACCACTAGAAGACAGAAACTCAAGGTCCAACCACAGAGGGACATTATTTGGGCTGGGGAATTTTATCGGCTAGTCTTGTCTGTGAAGGTGAGTGAGAAATGTATTATTATTATTATACACATATTATGCGCATACTTCTATATATTGCCCTTATATCTAAGTGACAGGAATATAAATCTACAATTCGAGACTCCGGACAATTGTTGTGTTATGTACTGTATAATGATACGCCTGAGCTGTTCGGGTATTTTGAATTTCTCGTGTGATGTATACTGTGTATAATGCATTAAGTGTACATTCCCTATAGGAGTAATGTGTTCCGACGTATTTCACGTCGCAGGCTGTAATCAATTTTACTCCGCCGGAGTTTGCATATTCATACCGCGAACACATCAGTCTACTGATGTCTGGGAAGATCATCAATTATTAATGGAAATTATTCATAGCTTAATTACTCATGCTTAATTATCCATTTGCAAGGTCAGTGGATTAATAAGAATAATATCAGATAATTGTCTCCAGTACAAAAAAATTAAGAGGGAAAAAAAAATACATAATATTGCACGTAAATTTCTGGATTAAATATCAGCCTGACGAATCTTTTGTTAACACTTTCAATGAAGATCATATCTATTATATATTTGTCATACATTCCCTTATCAATACTCTACACTCAGGAATGAAATATTTACAATTTAATTTTTTTTTTTTGTTATTTCTTTGATATTGGCTATACAATGTGTTCCGATTAGTTAATGCTAAAATACTAAGCTTATGCAGGATAATTATTGCGAGCAGGCGCGTAAAGATCGATTTCTAAACTAAACCACTGTATAAATGAAAGAGATTCTTAATCTTTTCCGTTTCCTGCTACGTAGGGACGTCTTGCTGAAGGAAATGGGAGACTGGGGCTTTCTATCCAAGTTACTGGACAAGGTGCAGTCCCACTCTACGGTCATCGGGAAGATCTGGATGAGCGTGCTGTTTATATTCAGGATCCTGGTTCTGGGTGCAGGGGCTGAGAGCGTATGGGGAGACGAGCAGTCCAGTCTCGTGTGCAATACATTACAGCCTGGCTGTGAGAACGTCTGCTACGACTGGAAGTTCCCCATCTCCCACATTCGCTTCTGGGTCATGCAGATCATCTTCGTGTCCACGCCGACGCTACTGTACCTGGGCCACGCCATCCACGTCCTCCACCGGGAGAACAAACTGAGAGAGAGAAGAAAACAACAGTGCGAGAGCGGAACGCTTAAAGCACCCAAATACACAGACGACCAGGGTCACGTGAAGATCAAGGGCAACCTGTTAGGTAGCTACCTCACCCAGCTCTTCTTCAAGATCATCTTAGAGCTCGCGTTCATCGTCGGACAGTACTACCTGTACGGCTTCATCATGGTCCCCGAGTTCGCCTGCTCTAAAAGTCCGTGCCCGCACACCGTCGAGTGCTTCATGTCACGTCCAACGGAAAAGACCATCTTCATCATCTTCATGCTGGTGGTGGCGTGCGTATCCTTGCTGCTCAACGTGATCGAGGTCTTTTACCTGCTGTGCAGCAGAGTGGGGTGTCGCTCGGCCAAGAGGAGCATGAGAAATATCACTTCTGCCGAAAATCCCGCCAGTTTGTCTTCATCCTGGCAGCCAACACTGGGAGCTGAAGATCCTCTAAAGCAGAACAAGATGAACCTGGAGTTCGAGAGTAACAGGAGCATGACTGATGCCAAAGAGAGCAAACAGCTGTTAGAGGATCAATAGATTTAGTACATCAATGCAAAAACCTTCTTCTCTGAGTTTCTACTTGGGACTTTGCCATTTGAACAATACGCTATTCTTTATTATTCTTTATACGCTATTGCTTTTAAAAATACTAAAAACTCAAGCGTTTTCACTGAAAACTCAAATAATGTACAAATAATGTTTTCTGCGTGAAAAATTCTTACTTAGTTGTTTTTTGTAAATAAAAAAAAAAAAAAGAAAAAAGAAAATGTAGGCTACATCCCAGTATTTCAGTATTTAAGTATTATTCTTTATGAATGCTGTTGCTACACAATAATGTATGATCTTTTTTTTTTCCTTTTGTATTTTATCTACTGTAAAATAAAACATTTCATTTTAACATTTCAAACGTCTCATTATATATCTTCAGGAATTCATGGCAACACCAGCATGCAGTATAACAACATAAGAAATGTCATTTATAATATGCTGGACCTCACAATGGTCTCTGATATTGTACACAGATTTAAAAAAAATATATTAAATATATTTGAATATAGACTGCTCGGGGCGGCACGGTGGTGCCGCGTCACATCGAGAAGATTGTGGGTTTGAAACTACTCTCTGACTGATGCCTTTCTGTGTGGAGTTTGCGTGTTCTCTCCATGACTGTGCGGGTTTCCTCTGGGGCACTCTGGTTTCCTCCCTCAACACAATGACATGCAGATTAGGCTAACTGACTACTCTTTACTCTGGCTAAGATGCCCATAGGTGTGAAAGCTTGTCCGTCTCTGTGTTATGCTTGTGATAGTTTGCCCAGTGCACAGAGTGTATCCCACCTTTCACTCAAAATTCAGCAGGGATTGGCTTCAGCTTCCCCGTGACCCTGACGGATAAACGGTATGATTTTTAAAAGCATTTTCTCTTTAAAGGAAAAATCCATCCTAAATGACTTCTGTAGTGGTATTCGAGATGCATCAAATGACTTTTTTTTTTTTTTTTTGTCACTTTGATTAAGAGCTGCTGATCCCGGTGCTGTGGAATTTAGCACACACTTCTTTTATACCTAAACACAGTGATGCGGCGGTGCTTTAGTCCTTTAGTCTGGCCATCTCTCCTCATCTGTACAATCTGCGTAAACAGATCAGTTTCCAAGTGAAACCCGAATATTATCCTATATGTTTGCTGGAAATTCTTCTATCTATCTATCTATCTATCTATCTGTCTATCTGTCTATCTGTCTATCTGTCTGTCTGTCTGTCTGTCTGTCTATCTCTAGTACTTTGTGGTCTCTAAAAACACAGAAAAGCTAGATAAATGATTCACCATCATGCAGCCAATCAGGAGAAGGGGGCGTATCTATTTGCATGTCGATTCCAAAGGCTCTTGCGCCAAAGCATGTTTGTGCAACATTAAAGGAAGAGGCTGTATTTGTTTGAATTTTGAATTTTCAGCTAGCCCGCTCAAATGATTGGCAATAATTTTAAAGGCACAGGACAGCATCAAAAGTTTCAGAAACAATCCACAGGAAACCTTTCTATTATAATATAAGGGGCGTGTTTTGCTGTACGTTTTTGCTCTTATCAGTAGGAGTGATGTAATGCAAGCTGTAGTATTTTGCGACTTTCCTGTCACACCTATAACACCTATAACACTGAAAGCCATCATTTCTCACCTACTTGAGAAAAGCCAGTTACTCAGTGATTAGTCCAGTTACTAATTTAGCGCAGACGACTAAACTAAACTTTACCCAGACCTGGCATGGTGATTATTATTTGAGAAATATTAGATAGTAACTTTGGACGCTAATGTTGTTTGCTCTTTAACTGAACCCGTGAAATGATTTGTAATAACACGTGTAAGCGGAAAATACTGCATAGTGCTTCACTTTTTAAAAATCTTTTTGAATTTGGGTCCATTATGTCATTCATTTCACCTTATTGAGAGTTTGACATACTGTAGTCAGCTACATGGTCCTCTAATGTGCATCATTTATTCCAGTTCTCTTCGACTAATATTACATCTTGTCTAATTTACATAAAAATATGACATTTTCTTAATCAGTTTTATGATGCTGGGTTGAAGTAAAGCACTATTTTTTCCCCCTACATTCTGTAATCTAGTTTTTTTCTAAGTTAGACTGAATAAATTGTATAACAATAGACTGAATAATCAGTTGGACCAGATGTATTTCATAGTAACTTAAAATGTTTTGAATACAGTAATTTTTGTTTACTACTGTATTTCCTATTACAATATTACAATAAACCAAATATATTATTATTGTTATTATTATTATTATTATTATTATTATTATTATTATTATTATTATTAACCTATTTCTGGAATTAATTAATTGATGAATTAATTAATCACTCAATTAGTTAATTCCAGAAATAGGTTAATAATTAATTATACTTAATAATAATAATAATAATAATAATAATAATAATAATAATAATAACAATAATAATAATAATTATCATAATAATAATAATAAATTAATTATTAAGTAATACAATGCAAATAGTATAAATATAAATAGATTAATTAATTAATTGTGTGTTTGTTTGTTTATTTCTTCATTTCTTTATTTTAATTTACTAATCTTAAGTCTGAAATATCTTGTACTACTAGCAGACGATTTCTAGAAAGAATAAAAATGTCTGACAATAAAATAACAAAATTGAAAGCTTGAAATGGTTAAAAAATAATCAACATACTGCCTGAATAACCTTATATTTGATATTTCGTAGCATTCTCATAATAAGAAATATTATGTTAATATGTCAACATGTTCATTTTCAAGCTGGTATAACTGTTTTGGCAGTGTTATTACTTTATTAATGTTACTAAGGGTTTATTAACACTAACGTTTATCACGTGTTCATGTCCAAATAGAAGTAGATCGTTTTTTTTTTCTTCTCAATTCTCAAATAATTCTATATATTATTTAACACCTAAACGCGAACATTTTGTGATCTGAGGTTTATGGGCGTCCCACTTAGGAGCACGTCCTAGGATTAATGATTGATTCTTCACCACTCCAAATGACTGCCAGACTCAAGCATGAACGTAAAGTGTCATACGAAGAGCAACGTGACAGGAGTCCAATGCTATTGCGAAACTGCCCATGAAATAAAGGTCAGGTGTAGACGCTTGTTGATTAACATTTTCCATTCCTTTACCACTCTGGCTTCTTACTCCAAGGTAAGAAAATACTTGTATCTTTTATAAAACATTGAATTTTCACTTGAACGTAAGTCATATGTGCATTTTCTTCAATAAAAATTTGGACTTGTAGATTCGGGGATATTATTGTAATGGAATGACCAAGCTTAAGATTTATCGTGTTACTTTACCATTTTGATTCATAAAAATAGAATTTTTAATCTGTAGTTTCTCTCATAACTTTTAAAAAAAGTAATATTATTTAGTTATCATTATATTTACTCATTCGATTATTTAATTCTTTTTTTGTAACAAAATGATACTATCTAAATATAATATCTAAAAAGATATTTTAATGTCTATTTCCTATTACTGCTTTTAAAATAAATATAGTTCTAAAAAAATATTCCTTTATATGATAAATACTGTATCATAGCACAATGTGTTTGGCAGACATTTAAAAAAAAAAAAAATTTCATACCTTTTTTTTTTATAGAATTCTGTACTATTTAAACTACATTTCTATACTGTTATGTTTTTTTTTTTTGGCTTATTTAAGCAACAATATTTGTCCATGCTCTCCTATACCAGGTTGGACCTTGGACTCTTCTCCTTTTGAATTCAGCTCTCGGATCTATCCACTAAGCCATCTTAGGTACTTTGCGTTGGCAATATTTTTATTAACGTTTCATGATCTGATGACGAAGGCATTGTTACAGTGAAATATTATTTTTTTTCTTCCACCAGATAAGTGTAAAGCAAAATGGGGGAATGGGGATTTCTGTCCAAGCTGCTGGATAAGGTGCAGTCGCACTCCACTGTTATCGGGAAGGTATGGATGACCGTGCTCTTCGTCTTCAGGATCATGGTCATCGGGGCGGGGGTGGAGAAAGTGTGGGGGGACGAGCAGAGTAAAATGGTGTGCAATACCAAACAGCCGGGTTGTACCAATGTGTGCTATGACCAAGCGTTCCCCATTTCCCACATCCGCTTCTGGACCTTACAGATCATCTTTGTGTCCACTCCGACGCTCATGTACCTCGGCCACGTCATGCACATCATCCACAAGGAAAAGAAGCTCAGGAGGTTTCTTCAGAACCAAGCTAACGGCCAGGTCGCCAAGCTGCCTAAATACACCAACGAGAAGGGGAAAGTGGAAATTAAAGGCGACTTATTGGCTAGTTACCTGACCAGCGTGATCTTTAAGATCTTGCTTGAGGCCGCATTTATAGCAGGCCAGTACTACCTGTATGGTTTCGTGATGGTCCCTAAAATTGTATGCACTCGATACCCATGTCCCTACACCGTTGAGTGCTTCATGTCTCGCCCCACTGAGAAAACTGTCTTCATCATCTTCATGCTGGCGGTGTCCTGCGTGTCTTTGCTGCTGAACGTTATCGAGATGTTCTACCTGATTTGCCACAGGTCCAGAAGACGTAAGAAACTGACATTAGGCTCTTAAGGAAAGTCTCCTCCTGTAAATGGACACAATTGCAAATCCTGACAATAAGCAGCAAAAAAAAAGTTTCATTTACTGTCAACAGTGGCTTGTACATACAAGTTAATTGTCTATTTAAAATTTTTGTAAAAAAAAAAACAAAACAAAAAAAACTTGCATTTGTAGAAATTTTGTTTAAACCTTTGTTTACCTCACTGTGCACTTTTCAGGCTTTTTTTTTTATTACATCATGAACACATACAGAACACAAAGACATTTTGCCATTGGTTTGTAATATTAATATAATAATAATAATATTAATATTTTACATAAGTAAAATGTCCTTGTTTTTGAAGCAAGAATTTTTTTTTTTTTTTTTTTTGCTAATAAAATGCCTTAACTCTAAATAAAATGTTACTCTAAATCTGTTATGCATTTCATTCAGGATCTTACGCACTAGTTGACTTAAGACATATTGCATTAAAGAAAATTGTACAATAGTGATGCACAGAGAACATGGTACTGGTGTATGTGTGTACTCAGAAAATCCTATTGTTTTTATTGTGCTGTGATATTAACACGTCCCGTGAACAGAACACTGTGCAAGAAATGTTGTTTAAATATGGAGGATTTTGCAATTTCTAACACTGTAACATGCCTTTTTTTTATATCGTAATCTACAAGAGAGAGAAAACAATTGAGGCTGATGAAGGGATGACTTCTCTGACATCACTGAGAACACGAGCTAAGTTTTTAAAAATATTAAGTACTAGCTGATAATCCGTGTTATCACGTGTCAGCACAGAGCACACCCCACGCCTATCGGAAGAGAGCGTGCATATTCAATCACCATGGCAACCCGGGGCACGCGCCACGCCCACCTGCGGAATGTACGTATCGGAGCTAATTCACCTGGACTGAATTAGTGGTGATTGGAAAGACTTTAATGCTTCACGCCGAGACGTGTGTCCATGTCGCTTTTAACATCGATATCTGTGTTTGATCTCTATTGCGGACTTTATGGACATTTCATGTGGGACTATTTTTCGGTGTTTTCCGGCGGGACTTTGAATTATTTTGCCTTAAGGACTGAGTGAAGCATATTTTCCATATTTATGTCGGACTATTGTTATGCCGTGCGTCTTCTGCCGGCTTTTTGTGTTCGTGATTCAGCCTGATTTCCGTGTATCACAGCTGTGTTTCAGGTTTCCAGTTTTCTGCCCCTGCTTTATACCCGTGTTTCATTTAAACAAAGTCATTAAGTTTCATTTCTGTTTTTGCCGTGTTTTCTGCATCTGCGTCCAGACAAAAACACACCCCCGCTCTCTCTCTCTCTCTCTCTCTCTCTCTATCTATCTATCTATCTATCTATCTATCTATCTATCTATCTCTCTCTCTCTCTCTCTCTCTCTCTCTCTCACAAACACAGGAGAGACATGGCACCAAAGTTTTCTTAAATAATCACGTACCAAATAGGTAAGTATTTATATAAGTAACAAACCAGAAAGCTGATATAAAAATGGTGTCCACAAACGAAGTGATGAGTCCCCCTACAGCGCTGCCATATAATGTCTGTGGTCATACGTCATGTCCGTTTCAAACACGAAAAGATTTTTATATATATAGAAGATTACAATAAAAGGATTAGATGCAATGTCTCTATAATAAATAACTAAAAAAATGATTAGTGTTGCTGTGGTATGAGAGGAATGAAAAGACATTGGGATGTGCTGTAATTAGAAAACAATCAGCTTATTACAGGACCCCTGTTGTGTTTTATTCCTTAATTGTGTCACGGTTTAGTGCCACACTGAGTCATTTAGAAGAAGCAAACGGAAGCGAGGAGCGAGCTCTGGAAGGGGTGTACGGGTTGAGACGTGATTTCTCCTGACTTCTTCCTCATTCTAGATACAGTACAGATACACGAAGAGATACCATTTTTTGCTCCGAGTGGAATGATATCATTTGAATCAGGGTGGTGTGATGAAGGGTTCTGTTAAGGCAGTTAAGATTTGGAGCTTGTGACAACCTAACTGCATTATAAAATGATGTCGGGGGAACTGTGTAATGTCTGTTCATGTGAATGTCTGGTGATGTCTGGTGTTTGTGCTTAAGACGGGGTACTTTAAAAAAACTCACTAAGATGTCCGAAAAAAAAGACCGCAAAGGCTTGTATCAAACAAATTGCCATACAAAGTGTAGAAAAAAGACAGCTTCCTTGGGACAAACTGTGACCTAATATTTTCAACTCGTGGTGAAGGAATGCATCACAGCTGAAACCAGAAAGAAAGGAGGAAAATAAAAAAAAGGGAAGGATGTGGAACTAAACATCTAGAATAACACTCAACTGACAGACATCTGAAAGCTCAAGTTAGTAAAGTTAAAACATCAGAGCTCAGCTTTTCTGTAGTTTCTTAAGATATTGTGTATGTGTGTACTCAGAAAATCCTATTGTTTTTATTGTGCTGCGATATTAACACATCCCGTGAACAGAACACTGTGCAAGAAATGTTGTAACGGTCAGACATGAAGCTTTAAATATGGAGGGTTTTGCAATTTCTGACTAACACTGTAACATGCCTTTTTTTAAGATCGTAATCTACAAGAGAAAGAAAAAAAATTGAGGCTGATGAAGAAATGACTTCTCTGACATCACTGATAACATGAGCTTTTAAAAACATGAACTTTTTAAAAAATATTAAGTACTAGCTGATAACCCAGTGGCTTCGCTCACTGAGTGGCAGGGGAAAAAATAAAATGCAGTATTTATAAAAGACTGGCATGATGCGACAGAACTGATAAAAACCGCTAATAGTTTATCTGAAAAAGGACCTCAAGCAATAAAAAGGGTAAAAGACGTGTTCTGACAAATCTTAATGCATTATAAAATGATGTCGGGGGAACTGCGTAATGTCTGTTCATGTGAATGTCTGGTGATCTCTGGTGTTTGTGCTTAAGACAGGGTACTTTAAAAAACTCACTAAGATGTCCGAATAGTTGCTGTAAAAAAAAAAAAGACCGCAAAGGCTTGTATCAAACAAATTGCCACAAGTGTAGAAAAAAGGCAGCTTCCTTGGGACAAACTGTGACCTAATATTTTCAACTCGTGGTGAAGGAATGCATCACAGCTGAAACCAGAAAGAAAGGTTTCTTAAGATATTGCTTAGTGAGGGCATACTGGAGCAGACAGACAGACGGACAGACAGACGGACAGACAGACAGACTGATGACCTATGTGCATTAACAAGGAGTAAACCAGAATCTTGAAACTGCTACAAAGTTAGACATGCATCATCCTCCACTGGATGCACAATCATTTTAGTAGGCAGCGGATCAGCTCCATCCAACATCCAGTGTTTATCGTATATAAGCAATAACGGCATATCTGGAAGTGTTTTATTTCTCACATACAGTAGTACCAGCGCATGTTAGCATGCAAGCGATTAGCATGTTTGCCTTAGCATGTTAGACTTGGCCTGTTATGGCATTGCTAGCTAGGAGGGGTTTATTGTCATTTTTTAAAATCAATTAATTAAATAAGTATTTTGACTACTTGTTATCCTGCTAGCTCTGAGCATCCCAGGTGTTAGCATACAAACATCTGAGTCGTCTTCTTTGGCAGCGGCGCAATCACTCTGCTTTATCTTCAGACAATGTACTTTCTAGTTCATTTATATTTAGCTCTGATGTTGTGGAACATCGACGAACCAAGTCAGGTCACCACCTATCCATCGGAGGTGCTGGAGCCAATCCCAGCTGACTTTCGGGCAAAATTTCCGGAACGAAATCTTTTGCACTGATGAGACCAAGGTGGAGATGCTTGTTCATCATGCACAGCCAAATCCGAACACCGAACATCACCACAAACACCTCATAACAACTGTCAGGAATAATGGTGAAGGGGTGATGAGTTGGGCTTTGGAATCCACTTTGTTTCAGAATATTCTTGAGACAAATGTAAGGCCATACGTCTGGCAGCGTAACCTAGGCTAGAATTGGGTCATGCAGCAGGACAATAATCCCAAGCACACCAGCAAACTGATAGCCGAATGTCTAAAGAAGACAGAAATGATGCTGTTGGAATTGCCAAGTCGATGTCCAGACCTCAACCCCATTGAGATGCTGTAGTGAGATCTTTAAAGAACTGAGCATAAACAAAGGTCCTAAAACATCAATGAACTGAAGCATTGATGCTGATGTGTTGTAAAGAAGGGCCATCATTTCTAAATGATGTGAGAGACTGATAAACCCCTACAAAAAAATGTTACATGTTATTGAATTATAGGGAGTACTCATTTTTTTTTTTCTCATCCGGTTTCTGAATGGTGGTGTACTTTTTGGGAAAGAATTGACTGCATATTGAAATCTGTTGTGGATTTTTTGTCCTCTGGTCCCAACTCATGCTCCAACACTTTAAAAAAAAACAAACAAACAAACAAAACAAAACATATATAACACAATTAAAGTTGTGCTCTCATGCTTTTGGAGTCCTCACTATTTATATATCCTTTTATGTTTTTTCCCCTCCAGCATTGTTGCATCTTCCACGCATGCCCTACTGTAGTACCAGAGCTGTACTTTGACCAATTTTGACTCTCTGGCACCTCCTAGTGTTAAAAACCAGGACTAATATCAATGATTTAAAAAAAAGCCCAGGAAGTGAAATGATGGCTAACAAAAAACACTGATCTTGTTTTGTTTTTGTTTTTTTTAAAAAAAAGTTTAATATTTTTCATTGTTTGAATGCTATCATGTAAATATTAATTTGCACCAAACATACTTGCATTTGTGTAAATGTGTCATTTCTTTGACAAATAATTAATGTTAAATAAAAGGAAAAACCTATAAAGTATGATTTTGAAAGAAGGTATAAAATCAAGGAGCAGTGCATCGAAGCAGCAACACTATAAAAAATGTGAAAAAAAAAAAATAATAATAATTGAGCAATCATGTTTTTTAAAAGATACTGTATATTCAGAAATTTCCAGAGTAGTGAATAGGATAGAATATACAAATCAATACGAATGAATGTCATAACAAAATTCGGATTACTGTGTACATTAGTGATGCGTCCTTCGCACAAGTCAGCTCTTTGATTCGTGTCATTTAAGTGAATATTGAGAGCCATTTATATAAGTCGTTAATTTTTTTTTTTTCTATTTGTACGTGCATGTACAGTAATGATGATACTCATGCAGTGTAATTCAGTCGAAATTTCCGTGAAGACGTCTGAGCAGGTTAATTAGTGTGTGACATGAAATGTGTTCGACTTTCAGCTGTGTGTTTGGCTCTCACTGCAGCGTGTTGAAAACTTATCACAATCATTATGTAATATTATTATTACTATTTACAGATACAGTTTATAATAAAATACAACTCAACTTTGTCCAGTTTAGAAAAAGAGCTGTTCGGGAGTGAAAGAGTCGATTCTTGTTGGCAAGTTCAGACAAATGATCTGAAAAGAATCAGATTTCAGAATTCCCATCAAGAATAATTAAAAGGATCTTAGCTACAGAAATTATGGATCTTTCATTTTCGTCGCACCATATTTTGTTATGTTGTCCTTAAGAGGTATGACTAAATGACTTATTTAGAGTACTGTAACTATGCAGGTTTTTTTTTTCTTTTTTTTTATTCCAAAATCAAAGAGGATCTTAATATTAAAATCTTGGCTTACTGTCACAGCCCTAGCTCTCCAAGTAGTGCATTAAAACTCATTTCCTTCGGTGAAATAAACACAGAATGCTTTTAATTTCATCTCAACAATGAGTTTCGTCAACGGTGCTTTTATAGTGGTGCTTTTGGCGCATGGAAGCCCGACAGATCAGATAAAAAATCTCTGCTATATTCAGTAACAACGAGACGCACGCCACTACCAGCATGAACAAGATGAAGATGGTCTTCTCAGTTGGACGTGACATGAAGCACTCGATGAGATGAGGACACGGGCTCTCTTTACACATAAGCCTAGCTTCCATCACAAAGCCGTACAAGTAGTACTGACCCACGATGAAGCCGGCTTCGAACAGAATGGTCATTAATAGGCAAGCAACGTAGATGCGAAGGAGGTTCCCTTTGTACCGAAGCTTTCCGTTGTAATCTGTGTATTTGGGGAGTTTGGTTCCACGCTTCTCGGCATACTTCTGCCTCAGTTTGTCCTCTTTTTGGATCACGTGCATCGCGTAGCCGAGGTAGACCAGCGTCGGTAGGCTCACAAAGATGATCTGCAGAACCCAGAAGCGGCTGTGAGAGATTGGAAACTTGTGATCGTAGCACACGTTCTTGCAGCCGGGTGTTTTAATGTTGCACACCATCCTGGACTGCTCGTCGCCCCAGACTTTATCGACTCCTGCACCGAGCACCATGATGCGGAAGATTAAAAGCACCGTCAGCCACACCTTGCCGATGTTCGTGGAGTGCGACTGCACTTTGTCAAGTAGCTTGGACAGAAAACCCCAGTCTCCCATGGTTTATGTTTAGCTGAAGACTGAGGAAGGAAGAGTTATGCAATGAAAAGGGAAACGAGAAAAAATAAGTAATAATAAAAAAAATCTTCAGTTAAATTCAAAGAAATTTTATTTGTATAGCACTTTTAACAATACATGTTGTACGTATAATACAAATGTAGATTAAATCCATAATCAGCAAGCCATATGTATA
>JAOVYU010000040.1:9071497-9081693 GCA_025674565.1 Synodontis membranacea | reverse complement strand
ATAACCACATTACAACGGTATTATAAAATGATATGCTCTGGAATTACAGTAAGGAAACCAACACTCATATCAACAGTATCAGTAATTGACCAACTTTAAATGTCCATTTTTTTCCCCCATACATTTTATTGAAACAAACCTCACATCTCTTCTTTACATTGATTTTTACCCCGAATGACCATTTCAAAAACAGAGACAAAAAATTCTCAATCCCATTACGTCATTATTTCTCTATTACATTACATTACAATAGACCAACCTTGACCAAGGATAATTCTTGATTTTTTTTACATGGTAGTCGGTTTGAACTAATTTAAGCTAATCTAAGCTAATTCTAAGTTCCCCTGAATATATGAATGATTTATTTCAAGAAGAAAAGAGTCAGAATCATAGAAAAGAAAAAAAAAAGTATCAGGGCAACAGAATTATTCAGGGGAAATAGTATTGATGCATCAATCCAAAATGTACCAGCATGCTTTTGAATAGATATATCTACAGCAAAATTATTATCATGCAAAAGGGGGGAAAAAAAATACTAAAGCAGCAAATAATAAATGCAATCCTGAGTATCCCCTAATCAATTAATATTAGCGATGCTCACTATATAACGACATAACAACATAAACACAAAATTACAATTATTGTACATTTGGACAAGAACTCTAGTAGATCTTCAGAACTTAAATACTTTGCCTAAAACCCACTGATAGTTCAGTTAAATCAGAGAAACGTGGCTGGAATTCCTAAAGCTCAGCCATCATCCTGAGAGCTCAAGAGGAGAAAACAGCACAGCACAGCAGTGGGATTATTCCCGTGGCCTACTTTTCCTCCTCTCAGTCATGCTGTTACAGCACACTGGCTCAATCATTCCCAAAACCTCCATTTACATTCACACCCCGCATCGATGTCGCTGTATCTATGCGAAGTTTGCACACGATTACAGCTTTTTGTCCCTTCCTGATACATGCACATTATGAAAATTATAATTATGAAAATGCCTGTAACGTGCTAGCTGATATTTTGAGTTCAGTGACCCCATGCATACAGACAGGAAATCAGTTCTTGAATAAGACAATAATGGAAATCAAGTAGAAAGCCGTTCCTAGATTTTTTGCTTTTCTCAAAATAGTCCAGGAGTGTGACAGCACTGATGGAAACAACATGCTCACACCAGACAACTGTAATTAAATTGCCTATAATCTATTGGTCATAACAAGTCAAAGCACCTTCTACTACATATATAAAGTGATGTTGTATAGAAGGCATATTGTAAGACAGGTTCGTGCTAGACTGATCAGTAAACTGTGATCAGTGGACACATCTCCTTTTAAACCATATATTCTAGTATATTATCAGATATATGTTAGAGTCCCTATGAATCCTGTGCATTATAACGCATCACTAATCATCTGTAATGCCTTATAGTTCTTATTAAAAAAAAAAAAAAGCTGTTTAATTGATCACAAGAAATTATTATTAAATGCATACAGTATTTTCTGTATGTAATTTAATCAAGCAAACCTTTACCACTAGGCTATTTGAATATGATTGATACAGCACACACCGCAATTATTAGCAGCACTTGTAAAGATTAGTTGTAACCAGGGTTAGTAAAAAAAAGAAAAAAAAAAAACAACACTTTTTGGTGAAGTAGTTTCATGTCACAATAAAAAAAAAAAAAAAAAAAAAAAAAAAAAAAAAAAAAAAAAAAAATTGGAATTTCAGGGATTATCTGAAGTACCTTTATTCAGAGAAAAACAAATCCCTAATCAAGAAATTCAACAAAAACATAAAAAAAACCCCAACGCAACCTTTCTAACCCTTTTCACTAACCTTTACAAGGGGTGCCAATAATTGTAAAAGGCACTGTATATAATAAATAATTCTGCCACTTTATGGGTAAGGCTTGCGCTTTTCATGACACACGATTAGACTCATAAAACGTCTCACCTTATCCACAAACACAAACGGGTTTCCACGTCACATGGTATTCTATCACGCCTCAGTGGAACTGTAGTGGAACTAATCCACTGTAAATTCTTTATTATACTGCGACACGTTCCACATTATGAAAATGCCTGCGTTACTGTACCATGTTTGCAGAGAAGAAGAGCAGTATGAGATAAGAATGTTATGCATGGTACGTAACGCAATGGCTTTGTACAGTAATGTATTATGAATGCTGGATGCACAGGAAGTATTGCCAAATTATCAACAAACGAAATCTAATATAAATGTTTAACAATTTAACATACTGTATGTCCTCTACACTTTCATTAGAATCGATCAGACTTATAATCCGCACAGTTTTTCTATTTGGGTGAACATACCGTATTTACCGATTAATTTATAGTACTTAATGAACGAGATGAATAACCGAAGTATAAGCTGAGACTTTACAGGGTTAAAACCGGAGTGTATCTCATCTAGTTATACTCAAGGTTTCGTCTTGTCTGTATTTATTTTCATAAATATTCCCTCCAGTAATGTGACAGCAGTTACAGGAACCCTTTACCTGATCATATTACAGTGACATAAAGGAATAAATGGCCCTGGGCAAGAGATAAAATCTCCAGTGTATACATGTGGATATGTTTTCAGACAAAGCAATAACAGGTCTACAATACCTCTCTAATACGTTACTGTAAATGCCTAGTTAAACAAGTCAATAAATATTTATAGAGTGTATAGTTGAGTCGTACATGTTCAAGTCTAAATGCAATCCTCTGTAATATAGTCTCATGGTGACTACTAAAATGAGGTTTCTTCAAAACGTCCACAAATGTAAACAGATCTGGAGCCAGGCTCCCGAAAGCATTGTAAATTTAAGATCATTTTGAACTGGTAGTCTTGTTGGAGATTGTCGTGATGCTCGCTCTACCATTTAGTCGTGATGCTTTTTCGGAAACTCGGCCCTGAATGTTACGGAAACATGTGACTGTTAAACATTATACGTATGTATATGACACGTCGTGTAATTCGAAATGCACGTGTGTTTATGTACCGTACTGTCATGTAAACACTGCTCCGGCATTGTCATTAATAATTTCTTGACAGTGTCCATGGATTTACTGCTATGGCCATTTATAAAGGAAGAGTTTATTGGCTCTAAAACCCATAAGACAAGAATTAAAAAAAAAAAAAAAAAAAAAAAGCCTCTCAGGTGTTTAGTTTTGGTTAGCGTTACAGCAGAGTTCGATATAGAGACTAGCAGCAGTGTGAAAGCATCAGCAGCAGCTTTCGGAGTTACTGCCCTGTTGGCTGGGCTTTCTGCTCAAGCACGCTGGCTCTCTGCTCCATCATGGCTCTCATCATGGCCGGGTTAACAGCAGGAGTCATAGCAGGAGACAGTGGACGTAATGGATACTGGCTGGCTTTTCCACCCACTAGAACACACTGGAAGTATGGGATCTTGCCTGTTAAAAAGGGAGAAATTGAGAAAGAATTGCAGTTTTATTATATATATTTTTTTTAATTGATTTTCTGTAATTTCTGTATCTAATACATTTAAAGTTGATGTTCACTTGTCAGAGGTTGTGGTTATTCTAGAGGTTTTATGCTCGACAGTGGAAGTACATAGCATTATTTGTTGTTGTTGTTGTTGTCTTTTTCCGTTAAATGTAATGTGATATAAAAGCAATGCACAACTAAAAAAAAAAAAAAAACTAATATAATGATATACGAATTACAAGCTGGATAACATCCAATACATTTCTAATAGGAGTCTAGTATATTACAAATATGTTGTTGCATGAAAAGCACTAATTGTAAACTTCACATTCCTGCAAACGTTGTTTAACTGAACAAAATGGATTCCACCCTCATTATTCAGAAACTTTAAATAGCCCTTGATCCAGCATATCCTGCGATTTTGCATGTTTTTTTTTTTTCTTTTAAATCATGTGCTGAGATTTACCTACGCACACAAGTTAATGAGGTCACAAAATACTGAATTGAGGTCATGAACTCGTAACATGTGCGTTCACTGTCAGGAGAATCAGCTACTGGATGGGGAATGGCAAATGGGAGAAAATGGGAAACCCAACTCCCCAACCCCCAAAATAACTAAATTACACTCAAATTTAATGTAATGATATGTAAAGAGGTTGCTATTGGACTGTCTGCTTACCTGGCTTCTTTCCTTCTGTAACATTTTCGTCAACTTTGGATTCTTCTAATGAACACATAAAGGGAACGATAAAAACGTATTTGAACTATACAACTAAGAAAAAACCCAATCACAGTAGATACCATCACCAAGCAGTAGTCAAATCAGGTTCAGTAAACACTAGATGTGAATCTGATCCATTATATAGCCAAAAGAATATGGACACCTGACCAACAGACTTCGCCAAAGTGAAGTTCTTCACCAAACAAAGTTTGAAGCACAGTTTTCTAGCAAGTATGCTGTAACATTATGATTTCTCTTCCCTGGAATTAAGTGGCCCAAACCTGTTCCAGCATGACAATGCCCCTGTGCACAAAGCAAGCTCCATGGAGACATGAAGATTGGCAAGGTTGGAGTGGAAGAACTGCAGTGGCCTTCAGCTCAATCATACTGAACCCCTTTGGAATGAATTGGAAAACCGACTACATCCCAGGCCTCCTCACCAACATCAATGCCTGATTTTTCTAATGTTCTTGTGGCTGAATTAACACAAATCCACACAGCCATGCTCCAAAATCCAGTGGAAAGGATATTGTTGGTTATTATTACAGAAAGTGGGGATTAAATCTGGAATGGGATGTTCAAAATGCGCATATGGAAGCAATGGTAAGGTGTCCACAAACTTTTGGCCATGTAATGTATTTTGCCCAACATGGTCTTCAACCTGCAAATTCATAACAATTCGAACAACTTCAGTAGACTGATCCCCATTGCACGTTCAAATCTGTGGAAATGTCTCTTGTGATCGAGTTCATTTGGCCTCGACGGAACAACAAATATAATTCCATGGACATTTATTTACACACATCAGACCAAGGACCAAATCTACTATGGAGAATTACACTGAACGGTAATTGTGATATTTACACATTGTTTTATTGCATGAAAGATAAGGAATGGAGACCATGTTGAGCATCATCGTGACAAAGTGCTTGAAGGACAGCACTTGGGAGAGAAGATTGAAATGTTAAAGATTGAAGAGGTAGATGGCAGAGTCCCGGGAGATGAGCGCCAAAGAGAATTGTGTGGCAGCCTGGGAAAACAGATGAAATTTTGTCAATTATTTTGTTTGCACTTTGTTGCTTCCTTTTACTTTTGTATACTGTATATGTAAACTACTGTACAAGCTAGGTTCTAGCATTTAAGAGACTGTGTTTCCAAGCCATGCTTCTGGGTCTTGCATTCTGAGCTACGTTGCCCAGCAGCCCTTGACCCTGGTCACATGTCCCTGATTCACTTGGTCACGTGTCTCTAACGATCCACAAATGCTTTTAGTTTGTCTTGTAATTAGTTCTGTGTTAAAGGCCTTAGTTTTGTGCGCCTTTTTTAATCAAGTGACCGTTCTGTTGACTTTGTGCCATGGCATGGTTCTTTTGTTCCTTGCTCATGTTCATGGTCTTGGCTCAAGTTTCTTGTTTGAATTTACCCTTCCCAAGTGCATGATTGTGTATCTTTGTGTTTGCATCTTATGTGACAGCCTGGATTTTCCCCAAAAGTGAAATGATTTATTTCTGACTTCGGTGCAATAGCAGGGATATGCTTACAAACATAAGGTTCTCTATGTGTTTAAGCAGACTGACCCATTTATTTTTTTTACCACTATATTTGGTAAATTTCCTCCTTATGCAAAATGATCTTAGCCCAGGCACGATAGTAAGTGAAACATTCCCATGTTACATTGAATGGACATATTAATGGTTTCTTAAGGTTTAAGTATTAAAGTACACTATATGGCCAGATGTCTGGATGCACCTGTGTACATTATACCACTCATATGTGCTTTTTGAACATCCCTTTCCAGATTTAGTCGCCTCTTTGCTGTTTTAATAACCTCCACTTTTTCTGGGAAGGCTTTCCGTTACATT
Organism: Synodontis membranacea; assembly: GCA_025674565.1. Classification (NCBI taxonomy): domain Eukaryota; kingdom Metazoa; phylum Chordata; class Actinopteri; order Siluriformes; family Mochokidae; genus Synodontis; species Synodontis membranacea. Next base: position 9,075,660 of record JAOVYU010000040.1, on the reverse strand, counting down.
TGGAAATGTGGCTGTGGGGATTTGTGATTGTTCAGCCACAAGAGAAGGAGTGAGATGAGGCACTAATGCTGGGCGAGGATTTCAGGAGTGCAGTTGGTGTTTTAATCCCTACCCGAGGGAGGGATCTATGCAGAACACTCAACTTCTTATAAACTTCACAAACCATGTCTTCATGGAACTCACATTGTGCACAGGGGAATTATCATGCTGGAACAGGTCTGGGCCTCTTAGTTCCAGGGAAGAGAAATCTTGATGCTTTAACATACAGTACAAAGACGTACTACATGGTGCCGCTATTAAATAATGAGACTGATCAGTCCAGACGAGTACAATCCTGAGACAAAATGGCAGTCTATGCCCTGGAAAGCACATGGGTCACCAAGGATGAAGAAAGCTAGACAAAGCAAATCCAAGTTCAAGGCCATGTCAATTGTTTTCTTTGACATTAAGGGTGTAATTATGGGGAAGTGATTTCCTGACGGAGTAACAATGAACCAATACTATTACAAAAAAGTGACTGAAACTTTGAAAGAAGCCACAGCTGTGGGAAAATGGTTTCCTCTTCATCGGGATTATGCGTCAGCATCCACAGAGCTCTCAGTGAAGCAGTTTTTGGCCTAAATAGTATCACATTACTAGACCAGCCTCCCTATTTGCCTGATCTAGCACAGTGTGACTTTTTTTCTTTTCCTTAAATCAAATTCTGCACTCGAGGGAACTTATTTCAAGTCTGTTCCAGAAAGGAAGAGAAAACGACAGAGCTTATGGGACAACTAACATAAGAAGACCTACTGCACTGCTTTGATCAGTGGAAGACCAGAATGCAGTGGTGCGGATTTATATTGAAGAGAAAGTAATTGGAATGTAGGTTTTCTTGATTAAAATTGAATTACTGTACAGCATCAGTCTCATTATTTAATAGCTGCAGCTCATACACAAATGTGTGCTTCCAACATTGTGGAAGCAGTTTTGAGAAGAACCATATACTGTATGGCTATGATGGTCAGATGTCCACAAACCTTTGGCCATATTCTTTATGTGATATCCAGAACAATTATTATTATTTTTTAAATCTTTTTATTTTTTGCAAAAACCTGACTTTTCATAATTTTTCATGCATTTTTCCAGGATTCATCCACAGAGCAATCTGACGTTTTTCTAGGCTGCCACACATTTAAGGACCGGGTAGTTATTGAATGAGAGGGACCTGCAGAGTAGATCACCCATAATATCAACCATGCTGTTCTTGTAGTGCACATTTACTGCTAACTTTCAATACACTATTTTTTCATCTCTCGTGTTTTTTTTTTCTCTCTGTGACCACAAAGAAAACTTTGGTTCAATTCTTTTCAGTGAATTAGTCAGGCCCTGTTTTTAGAAGTTAATCGTCCAGTGTTATTTGAGTCACGCTGTGGAGGAAAATGGTACCTGGTAATCATGCCTTGTAGCGTTTGGTAGTTTTCCCATGTTCTACTGCACAAATATCAAGTACGTAAGATGCTATTTAATTCTTCGGGCAGTAAATCAATGCTGAAATACGCAGGTATGGTTTAATCACGTATTAATACAACGCTGCCCTCGGCAGTTAGGCATAAAACCACAACTTGGCATAATACACTTGAACAGAGTTAATGGCAGCCTTAATAATGATAAAGCTGTACTCACTTGTTGGTGCAGGTGGACCAGCTGTTTTTTCTAGCAACAAATTAGAAAGAATTAGAGAAACACTTTTTTTTTTTTTGCTGTTTATTACAGTTTTTCTGAGTGAGTCTCGAGCATACCATTTGAATCAGCTCCTTTCTCTTCTGGAGCAGGTTTGCTGGTAACTTCTGCTTCTTCTGGAGCAGGCTTGATGGTAGGCTTTTTCTCCTCGGGACCTGGTTTGGCAGCTCTCCTCTCTTTTTTATCTGTGAACAGAAGAGTATGCTGCCTGTACTCTTTCCCATCAATTCAGTGACATTACTGTGATTGTCTCTGACATCTAACGTGCAGTCAATCCATCAATTTTTTTTTTTTTTTTTTTTTTACTTCTTCTAAGCCTAGACTTGTCATGAATTCAGAGTACTCTGCAATTACAGAGTTATATAAGAGGCAATCAAACACTCGTTTAATCTCAGCTGTCGTGAGAGTACAGGAAGTCTGTCAGGTCATTTAGTCTAGTAAGTTTGCTATTTAACAGATCCAATTTTCTTCTGCCAGTTAGCGTTACGAGTTTATTAGGAATTTATGTGACTACGCTAGTTGGCACTTGTTTAGAGTTTAATGAATAATGTTCAATATATACTATTTATACCACAACATTGTTGAATGCATAAATCTGATTTTTGTTTTGTTGTTTTTTATAACAGCAGTGCTGACTGTACATGTAGTTAAAATCACAGGTCTATATTAATAGGTTTCACGGAGACTCACATTCACAGGGAGTTTTACGGTGCATGCTTGAGATAAACTGTTACAAAAGCATGTTTAATTGTCGACATGGTAGTTTTCAGTAAGGAGATGTTAACATTTTGGAAGGAGTCTCCAGTGTCAGTGTTTTGCAATACGTGTAACATACGTTTTCTAATAAAGGAAAGTCTTCAAGATGGGAGGTTTTGCAGATTCTTTAACCTGAAAAAGCTGCATTTTTTTTTTTTACTTATTAACTTCAGGAGACCGCCACCCGCTAGCTCTGTGTGCAGCAAAACCTCTGCAAATTCACTGTTAGTTACCGCTTTGAAACCCATCTCAAATGTTTCTTCACCTACAGTACAGTGGTGGCCAAAATTATTAGAACACTTTAAGAGGTTTCAGTTGTTTTTGTTTAATTGGCCATTATAATACACATAAAACAAATCAAATATCTACAAAGTCATCGTTTGTCGATAGCCATCATAGGGAGATTTAGGTCATGTTCCTTACAAAAAAACAAGCAAGGCCTATTTCACTGTCAATGTCGCACAATCATTTTCCTTCACAGAAGAGGTCATATTATATGTGTATTCACCGTCTGGTGTGATCGTGGTTAAACTGATGGTGATGAAAGAGTCTCAGGGCACATTTGTGTGATTGTTTGGAATGTACATGGTCTATCCTGCTCATTAAGTGATTGGGAACATAAGGGTTTTGTCACTGAGACCACACCACCAATTGTTATAAATTCAAGGCCTCTAGAAGTAGTCTTGAAGCACATTGTAACATAGCCAAGGACTTGATGCAGTCCAAGAACTGTAAAGTACACTTTAGACCACCATGATGCCACCAATTCACACCAGAACAAGGCATGAAAAAGAAACTTTTAGACAGACAAGTGAAATTCTCAGAATTCTCAAAATTCTCAGTCTTAAGGACCAAAGAAAGACCTCATGAGAACTGTCTCACAGTGACTAATGGTGCCACAGTGTCTTCAAAAACTGCGTCAGAGACTGGGAGAAGAAGGACTGAGGCAGGAGGGAAACCATTACTGAGAGAGAAAAATAATGTGAAACGCCTGAAATTTGCAAAAGAACACAAGAAATGGACAAAGGAAAATTGGCATAAAGTGTTGTGGACTGATGAGTCCAAGTCTGAACAGTTTGGCAACACGCAGAGAGTATGTGTTCGACAGAGGGAGGGTGAGGGTGTCTCTTGCCAACAGTTAAACACGGAGGGGGTAGTATTATGGTTCGGGTTGCCATTTCAGCCTCAGGAACAGGAGACTTAGTGAAAATTGATGGCATCGTGGATAGGAAAGTATACAACAACAGAGGCACGGAGTATCTGGGAGTCGTCTTATTGGGCCTGGATTTATTTTTCCAAGAGGACAATGACCCTAAACATTCTTCTAACTATTGCTGGAGCTACTGTACCTGCGACAGAAGGAATCTGCTGGAACACTGAAAATGATGGGGTTGAGGTCCGGACTGGACAGATCTATTGTACATTCAAAGGAAAGCCTTTGGTTTGAGTTGCAGTAGGCATGGGATAGCATTACTGTATATATAGATAGATAGATACTGTAGATACTATGCCAGAGAGATGTGCTGCTGGAATTGCTGCAAAAGGTGGATATACCAAATACTACAGTTAAAAGTGGATGAAAACAGTATGACTCACTTCATCTGATATCCTTCCTGTCGTGTTCGGGTCAAATCTGACCGATTTACAACTTAAAACACTCATAAATATTGTGTTTTAAATCAGAT